>JAOXOE010028845.1:0-15438 GCA_028565055.1 Phoeniculus purpureus
TGATCTGAGAGAAGAGACCAACACCAGCCTTGCTACAACCTCCTTTCAGGTAGTTGTAGAGGGCAATAAGGTCTCCCCTCAGTCTTCTCCTTTCCAGACTAAACAGCCCCAGCTCCCTCAGCCTCTCGTCATAGGGCATGTCTTCCAGCCCCTCCACCAGCTTGGTTGCCCTTCTGTGGACTCGCTCCAGCACGGTCATCAAGTCCAACCTCCTGGCTCAAGCAGGATCGTAAAACTTTCGAGGTCCTTCCAACCCCTAATGATGCTATGATTCTACTGTGCACCCACACCAGGTTCATCATATGTGTATCTCTAACATGTTTAATTGTCCCTGTCCATCCTCTGTTACGTACACGTGAGCTGATTCCCAAGCCTGCTCCCCTCGCAGTCAGCAGCGCTGAAGCACCCAAGTGCACCCAAAGGGATCAAGAAGCTCTGCAAAGAGAAGATATCTTAAGCAAAGACTATATTTAGACCTCAGAAACCTCCGTGCTGATGCACCCTGCATTGTCTTAAATGTGCATACACCTAGAAAAGGATCGCAGGGATGTAAAGGTTAAGGCTGATAATTGAATGGAAAATTTGGACCAAGTTGTCACCATCCAAACGTTTCTGGATTGTCACCCTTTTTCTCCTTGATGGGGCTCTGTGATGTTAATTTTAAATGTGGAAGGAAATAGAAAGGCTGAAAGAAGCTGGTGCAGCAAATCTCTCCCACTCCTCCCACCCTGGCACTCATGTGCTTGGCCAAGTCTGGGTTTCCTGGTTAAAAAGCTTCCCTCAACATTAATTTAACATTGAGATTGAAAGGATAATCAAGGAACACCAAGAATTTTCTGCAATAAATGGCATGGGATTCCAAATAAAAGATCTTGCCAGACAGTCTTGATTACATTTTATGATGGAGGTTTACCATGACTGGACAAAGGCAGTGACGTAAAAGAGATAATCTGGGATTCTAGTGAAGTAAATGACGGGGTATCGCGCAGCAAAGAATAACAATCAGAACTGGCCTGGACATGAACGCTGTCACTTGGACTGAAAACTGGCTGGAGAGCTACAAACACAGTGCTACAGAGGATAACCAGATACCTAATAGAGAAACCCCTCAAGGGAGCAGAGCAACCGGCTTTCGATTCATTCTGCACAGAAAAACTTGGTGGAACAACCAAGACCAGCGGTAGCCAACCTGCAGATCAGGACAATGTATTGCCCAGAAGAAGGTTCTGGCCTGCAGCCTGCTTGCTGCTGCCAGCTGTCCTCAGAGTCCTCCAGGCACAGCCAGAATGTGAGCACCACTGAGAACAAGTGACTAATACCAGCAGCTATTCAGAAGGATGAACAAACAAGAAACCAGGGTGAAACGAGGGGAAATACGTATTTTTAATGCCTGGGAAAATGCTCCTTGCTGCAGGAACTGTAGAAAGCAGAAAAGGAAGAAGTGGCTATGCAGAAAAAATACTTAAGAACAATCAAAGTTCTCGGAGGTTTTTGGAAACCACCATCCTTGTCACCCTTGGTGCAGACAGTCGTGACTACACCAGCCACAATTATTGTACTGCACAGCGTTTGTTTTCTGTTTTATAACTATCCTGTTAAAGTTTGCAGAGTATTGTGAGGATATTGGCTTTTACTCCAGCAATTATTTAGTACTGCTCAGAAATGAGCGCTGCACCGTCACGGGTCGATACGGACATGGGCACCGTGGCTGATGCAATGCTACAGGCTGGGATCTGTGAATGCACAGTGCTCCTTGCTGAGTGGCACCAGGAAAGCTCCTGGCTGGGATCCCTCCCACTTGAAAACAGCAGCAGCTAGTGGACCAAATGATACCCACTCCACATCAATCAATGTAAAGGCCAGAAAGAGCATCAGTTTTATAATGGAAATCCATCACTGAGGTGTTCATTTAGCAGCAGGGTACCATTGTTCCCTAACACAGCAATTCATTTACCCCTACACTTTGTAGTGCTCATAGCCCTGAATAAAAGAAGGAGTTTTCAGCATTGCCAGCCCTTCAGAGCATCTCTCTGGAAGGGCAGATCCCTGTATCCCCATTGCCATGTACATGACCCGTCAGCAAAGGCTCACGTGCCAATTACACATGAAGCCACACGCACCAACAAGGCGATAGAGCAGCCAAAGTCCCAGGATGGCGAGTCCAGCTCACCTTTGTTCCCACAGCCTCTAAGACATGGAGCTTGAAGCTTTCTTTCTGGGTTAGGCAGCTGATGAAGGCACGGCTGAAAAATACTTCTCCATGTGAGTGAGAACCATTTAGGCTGTAGTGAGCAGCCACTTCTCCAAAACGCAGGGTGCTCACCCCAAATTAGAGAGGAGGGACACAAAGGGAGATGGGGAATACTGGTATCATGGTTTGATTGGGATTAACCAACAGCAGCAGCAGCAATCTGTTTTCAGAGGTTGTGAAAGTGGGGGGAGAGAGAGAGACAGGCAGAAGCTGCCCATCCTTCTCTGGAGATGTTTAAAACCTGTTCCTGTGCTGCTTGGTCTAGGTGATCCTGCTGTGGCAGGGGGATGGGACTAGATGGTCTTTCGAGGTCCCCTCCAATCCCAAATGTTCTGTGATTCTGCGATCTTGTTCATTTAGTGGGCTAATGAGTCTGCAAGTGATCTGCTGGGCAGTGCAAGGAGCTGGGGTTCACAAGATGGACTTTCATGTCACAAGCTAAAGAGCTGACATTAATGCTCCAGGTCAAGATTTACAAGGCACAGGGGCAGCTCCTGTGCCCTGCAAACCAACACATCACCTAGCAAAGCACCCACTACATTTACACACAAAAGCCTGGTTCTACTAGTAAACTTTGTTTACTGTGAGTAGTAGCACTGGAACAGGCTGCCCAGAGAGGTTGTGGAGTCTCCTACACAAGAGACACTCAAACTCCCCCAGAGGTAATCCTGTGTAGTCTTCTCAAGGTGATCCTGCTCTAGCAGTGGGGTTAGACTAGATGACCTTCAGAGGTCCCTTCCAACCCTCTACCATTCTGCGGTTCTATGATGCATAGACTCCGTGCAGCATAGCCTTGCATCTGCAGTCCAGTCTCTCTCCACTGACCCAGTGCTGGGAAGGGGTCTTAAATGAAAGGCATCTTTCATGTGGGGTAAGGAGACCTTCCCACTGCTGGAGGGGTCTCCAGGACTTGGCAGCAGATAGGAAGCAGCACGGCTGCTGTGTTTTGGGAGCAGGCAGGGCTCTGGAATTTGCAGTGTAAACTATTCATGAGATGGAGGATTTTTCTTATCCTGCCAATAGAGACTTTTGAACTAAAGAGAAAGGGAAAGCTCTCACATGGAATTTCCACTGATAGCACTGGAGGTATCAACCACGCATCAACCTCCTTTCTGGCTCCAGTTCGTTCTCATACGTGGTGCCACCCTTGAGTCTTCATTCACATCAGATTATTAACCCCTGTTAAAGAAGTACTTGCTGTGAGCATCTTGTGTAGGAATGCAGAGGTGATCCTGCTGTGGCGGGGAGATCTTTGAGGTCCCTTCAAACCCCTAATGTTCTGTGGTTCTGCAATTCTGCACCATTTTTAATTCAGGTGGGGGAGAAGGAAATGTAGGCTAGGAAAGATTTGGGCAATTGAAAGGTGAAACCACCTTCCTCTGGCAGCTCAGTAATTCTCTTCATCGATCCCGTGAGGTAACTGTAAAATTAGGGCATCTAAGGAACATTGCAAAGCATTAAATAAAGTGCAAGGGCAGAATAGGTTGTAAAATAAATGAATAATGCGACATCAGTGCCAGCTCAGCCTCCTGAAGCCAGCAGAATTGTTCTGAGGAGAAAACGTGTCACACTGCAAAGGAGTAAAGACCCCCCCAAATCCCAGCCTGTCCATTTACATACCTTTTAATTTCTGCTCATTGCAAAGGAATTTTTGCTGCCTTGGTTACTGAAATTGGCCTAGTGAGCACACGACTTGGCCAAACCCCATAACTCACCCCCTTTGCTTGACAGCCCTCTCAGGATCAACAGTTCGCACTGACCTGTAAGTCTTCAAGCCAACAGCAAACCTCTTTAATGGAGAATTAAGCAGTGAACCCTGAACAGCAGCACAATCAACATTATAGTGCTGTGATTACTGCCTCAGGTTTCTTTTTAGTAAGTGCAGAGTTTTCCTCTGGTGCTAATTTTAACCTAGATTTTGGATGTTGGGGGGTTTTATTTTGTGGCCAAGTACACATCTCCATAGCCAACGATGTTTTGGCAACTGCAAATACGGGTGTGTTCCTGTGCAACTGGGTCTAGGTGATCCTGCTGTGGCAGGGGGATTGGACTAGATGGTCTTTCGAGGTCCTTTCCAATCTCTCATGTTCTGTGATTCTGTGATTCTATGATTCTGTGTAAGATGTGGAGCTGGTGGGCTTCATGTCATCCTGAGAAGATGGTCCCCAGGCATCTACTTGTGACTTTCTATGGTTTGCATGTCACAGAATCACAGAACACTAGCGATTGGAAGGGACCTTGAAAGACCATCTAGTCCAATCCCTCTGCCACAGCAGGATCCCATAGACCAAGTCACACAGGAACATATCCAGGTGGGTTTTAAACGTCTCCAGGGAAGGAGATTCCACAACCCCCCTGGTCAATCTGTTCCAGTGCTCTATCACCCTCACTGGGAAGAAGTTCCTTCTCATATTGATGTAGAACCTCCTATGTTCCAGCTCACACCCATTGCCCTATCACTAGATGACATTGAGCAGAGCCTGGCTCCATCCTCCTGACACCCACCCTTCCCGTATCTATAGACATTAACGAGGTCACCCCTCAGTCTTCTCTTCTCCAACCTAAACCTCCCCCTGCACCTGCCATTAGCTTACATGGAAATGACATTAAAATGTTGGCAAAGCGTTCTTCTATTCACGGCGTGTGCAAAGTTGTGCTCTCCGTGGCAATGCTGTACTGCTCACGTTATGCTCGATGGTGACCAGCTATCCGACCCCACGCCTGAGGGTATCCTAAGCCCCCACCGAGAACTTGGTCATCCAAGTGCAATATTTAGAAGTGTCTGGAGGATTAAAAATCCTGTTCCTTTGTTCCTTTAATAAAGGAGCAGAGCTTTCAACGAGGGCACTTGAACGTGCCTCACATTAATTAGGGTTTTTTCCATGCTCTACCCCAGTAGCTGTTATCATTAATGCAAATGCAATATTTATGATGCTAATTTTAGGTTGAGGGAAGATCCAGTTGTTCCTTTGCCAAAATCAAGCTGCTCACAGCTCACAGGGAAGACCAGGGAAAAACCTTGGAGGTTTCCTGTTGTCTCCACCCCAGACCTGCTGAGTGCCTGCAATGATCTCCTTGACAGCAACCCAGAAAAGCTCATGCTGCTGCTGCTGAGCAGACACCCAGGGCTGTCCTCATGACATCTCTGCCACCTTCTTGTCCCCTCTTGCTTCATGTGGCATTTCTTGACTTGGCAGTACTGTGGTTGCCAGTTCCACACCTGACAGCCTTCTGTCTCCCTTTGATTCCTTCCCACCTCCTCAGGTCCTATCCTGCTGCTCCTCTGCCCCAGTCCTGTGCATTCAAGGCAATGCAGTTTTTCACTCCTGCATCTCACACGGAGCATTAGGAGTTGGAAAAGACCTCCAGAGGTCATCAAGTCCAAGCTCCCTGCTTGAGCAGGATGACAGAACCTAAGACAGGTCACACAGAAACACACCCAGACGGGTCTTAACAGTCTCCAGAGAAGAAGACTCCACAACCACCCTGGGCAGCCTGTTACTCTGAAGGACATTTTTTTCCCAAGCCACGGTGACCATTTTTCAGATCACTTTGTGATCTCAAAAAGTGTTCAACTTCTACCAAAGTTTACAAAACAGTTTTTGTTTTGAAGGGCCCTGGGAGCTATTGAATAAGCCATTTATTTCTCTCAGGCTTGAATCAGATCCATCATTTTCTTAGGGCTACAGTTTCCACCCAAATGTGTGCACTTTGGTGGCCATCATCACCTTTCTATTCACCTAAAAGCAATAACCACTCAGCTTTGCTCAATATCCTGCTGATTCAGGAGAAATGCTGGGTCACAGCTTTTGTATTGAGACATAAGAGATGGGAATAGCTGCTGAAATCTAATCTAAACTTACACTATCCAAGAATTTTACAGAATAACTCCTAGTTGCTTCAACAATAACACTGGCACGTCGGAAATGTGAAAGTCGTTGAACTTCCCTCGCTAAATGACTTTCTGCATTGCAGGGGATAACAAATAATTTGGTAAAATATTAAGGATGGGCCACCAACCCCTCCATGCTCGTGCCCATGGCTACACCTTTCTTCAGTTACCAAAAGAGCAGAGGAACATCTGTATTGGAGGTGGGGTGTGAAAGGAAGAGAAACGTGAGCACATCATCCTCACAAACGCACCGTGTCCTGCTTTGGAAATAACGAGTTAGAAAGAAAATGGACCAAATGGAAAGAATTCAGAGAATAAGGCTGGTTGGAGGACGAGGAATCATGAATTGCAAGGAAAAGCTGAAGGATTTGGTATTGTTTAGTCTATTGTGGGGACACCGCGTCCAACTATGTAGAAAGAAGCTCTAAGGAGGAAAGAGTAAATTCTTCTCATATCCCCCAGGCTTAGGACGAGTTGCCACAGGCTTAACTGAGGAGGAGGCATCATAGAAAACAGTTCCCCGTTGTGGGGACAATGCAGAGACAGGCTCACAAGGGAGGCATATCCCCACCACTGCTCATTTTTAAGAGCAAGATATTCAGGAGGCCTTCAGGAAAGTTCTAGGTGATGATGTTTGATGAAGAGATTAGGTGATGTACTGAGGTTCTTCATCAAGCTGCTGCTTCTTATGATTACCATGCCAGAGCCTGGACTATGTTGGTCTGAAACCATTGCATTTTCCCTTAAAATGTAAGGATGCCTAGAAATAGCACTTGAGACGTGGCGTGCCTGTGGTGGGAGCCTGGCAGAGGTGTTGGGCACTGCTTCCCTCCTGCTGGCAGCCCCTTTCCAGCAATTAAACCCTCTTGCATTGCAGCAAAAGCCAAACTCCCTTTGGAAGACAATGGTCCCCATTGCACACGTCAGCCCAAAGTCACAGGAATTTCAGCCCTTATTATGTGGGGGATGAATGGCAAGGTTTTGGAAGTGATGGCAACTGCACAACGGAAACTGCAGCTGGATAGAGGGAGAACATGTGAGAGAAACAGCTCTGCAGGCTCCAGGGTCAGTGAAGATAGCAGGAGATGCTCCAGGCACCAGAGCAGAGGTTCCACTGCAGCCCATGTTGAAGACCATACGATCGTTCCATGGACTTGCAGTCCATGGAAGACCCCACACTGGAGCAAATGGATGCTCCCAAAAGAGGATGTCCCCTTGTGGGAAGCCCACGCTGGAGCAAGCTCCTGGCAGCACCTGTGAGAGAAAAAGGTTTGCTGACAGGACTTGTGACTGGAGCAGCCAGTAGAGGACTGTCACTTGTTGGAGAAACCCCACACTGGAGCAGGGAAAGGGAATAAGTAGTCCTTTTCCTGAGGAGAAAAGAGAAGCACACAATGTGTGAGAAACTCACCTCATGCCTTGACCCCGATGCTGCTTGGTGAGAGGAAGGAGAGAAAATCAAGAGTGACGTTAAGCCCAAGAAGAAAGGAGAGATGGGGTGATGTTTGAAGATTTGTTTTTACTTCTCATTTTCCTTCTCTGATTTGGTTGGGGATGGGGCTAGATGATCTTTCAAGGTCCCTTCCAATCCCTAATGTTCTGTGATTCTGTGAAATTAAACTAATTTCCCTAAGTCAAGTCTGTTTTGCCGGTGATGGTGACTGGTGAGTGACCTCTCCCTTAACCCATGAGACTTTTGTTCTATTTTCTCTCTCCTGTCCGTGTGAGAAAAGGAGCTACAGTGGGTCTTTTGTGGGCACCAAGCTTCCAGCTCTGCTCAACCCACCACACTTGTATAACGGACCATTTAACGTGTGAACTGTTAGCAGTGCAGTTAGGGGTTGGGAGAGGCACGAGAGCCAAGTCCTCGCTCGATGGAGGGAAGTCTGGGCTCACACCTTGGCTTGCAGAAGCTGGAGGTATGTACATCAAGTTACACTGAGTAATCCAACACCGCGCACAAGAAAAACAGAACCACTTCCCCTCGGATTCCCCAGTCAGCAGGAGGATGTCTAGCTCATTTTTTATTCATCTGAGTCAGTTTTGAAAGCATCCCACTCTTGCAGTAGAAACACTTTTGCAGTGTGTTATGAAAGGACATCCTTGCCCATCAGGTCTTTTTACTGTCTGTCATTCACAGATTGACAGTCCCACCAACTATGAGGAAAAGGGAGCGCTCTACGGTGAATGGAAAAGAGTCGATCCAGGGTGGGATCCAAGGTACAATACGATCCATCAGTGTGTTGAAAACACAGACTGACAGAAAATACAGCCCTCGGGGTGCTTAAACACACTCACAGTAAAAACTGTCTAGGCTGTGAGTTAAAGTGATGCCTGAAAAGAAACCAGAATGTGATAACTTATGGGTGAGCTAATGGGTCCCCTCTTCATGGGAGTTTCCTTCATGTGTCCTAAAAAGCCAGTGCCACCAGCCCACTTTCTGCTGGCTGTAAATTGAAGCCCCATCAGCCATAAAACAAAGATGCCCTGTTCTTAATGCGACCTCAATAACTTCCCCTTCTAGTGACTCTGAGCACCCCCTTCATAAATGTGTGATTCTCACCGGGCACATATATGCCAGCCTGGCTCATGGTACCTCATTCATCACTCTGTGACCCAACCCACTGACGTGGAAATTTGTCTGTCTCTGGGGCCGATGGGGGAAGGCCATGAAGTCCATCAGCAACACCTGGCTCTAACACAGAAAAGTCTCCAGGTAATTTATGGTCTGTTTGCTCAGCTTCTCAACAGCAATTTTGGGACGAGCATCTCCTCCTCAAATTGGAGGTGTCAGGATGTCTTTTCTCAAGACAGCATCACTGTGAGTGCTGTAGACTGTGGGTTTGCCAGGAGTGTACAGTGAGACCCCAGAAAGCTCAAGTTTGCACTGAGGACGTGTGTGTCCTGTACATACCTGAACACTTTGTAGATGTCTACTAAAGGCAGCTCCCCTGCTCCTAGTGGCACCTGCATTTTGTACTCTGCATTATGCTGCAGGTTCAGTTCTGTGCATTTCCAACACTAGTCACCCAGCTGAGAGCAAAATGCACAGACTGATAGAAATACAGAATCATGGAATTGTGGAATCACAGAGCCCTAGAACTGTAGACTGCTCTGGAATTACCGCGTGCTTTTGGGATGGAACGGCACAGAAAGACTCATTTTGGAAGGGACCTCAGAGATCATCTAGTCCCAACCCCTCTGCTATGGGTGGGACACCTCCCACTAGACCAGGTTGCCCAGAGCATCATGCAACCTGGCCTTGAACACTTTCAGAGAGGGGACGAACGCTCCCAGGGAGGGGACATCCATAGCCTCCACGGGCACCCATTTCCCATTCACCCCCACTCAGAATGACAAATGTCTTACTTGGAACCAATCTAAATCTGCTGTTTTCTATCTTGAAACCATTTCGCCCTCTCCAGCTTTCCTGTAGGTCCCCTGTAAGTCTTGTAGGCTGCTATAGGATAGGAAGAGACGTTAAAGGTCACTTAGTCCAACCCCCACTGCATTGAGTTGTGCTGTACTCAGCACTGGTGAGACCACACCTTGAGTGCTCTGGTCAGTTTTGGGCCCTTCTCTACTAAAAAGGACACTGAGGTGCTGGTGCAACGAAGCTGGTGAAGCGTCTAGAGCACAAAATGTATGAGGAGCTTGTGAGGGAACAATTCCCCGTGGGGGAAATTCTGCACACCAAATAAATAACCCATAAGATTCAGAAGAAAGATGTAGGAAAAATAGGGGAACATGTGAGTGGTAGGAAAACTGCGGTGTCACCTGCACACAGGTGGTGCTGACATCAGGCTGCTTGCATGCTGTGGTGCTGACGCCAGCCATACCTGCTCACAAGCATCATACTGGTTTTAATACACTGATCATAAAATCCAGCTTAATTAAGTCAGGGTAATGTTTGCATGCAGGGAGCAAACTTGCCTTTGATGTGCTGGACCGAGTGTCACACAGCACAGGCAGCAAGGCTGAAAGGGATACCTAAGAGTTGGTAGGATCCTTGCTAGGTTCCTCTGTTAGGCTGGGTTGTGAAAGTCTTCCCTTATATCTGCACAGCAGGTGTGACCATGGGGGATGGCTCCTGCTGGCCACAGCGGTGACACCCTGTGGAGCTCTCACACTCATACTCTCCCAGTACCTTTACCCTCCCTGTTTCTACATCAGAATTGTCAGCTGTGGCCTGAATCCCATGATGTTCGTGAACTCCACTTGGCAACTACTCACATGGAGTATAATAACCTTATTAGCAAGCTACCAGCAGAGCAGAAAGGCTTGGTACCCACACTTTCTTCTCCCCAGATCCTACGGGACTACAGAGTACGGAGGATGCTCTTTGCTCACCACAACCTTTATGTTGGCAAATACTGTCAAGAGAAGCAATGAAGAATCCATATTGGTGGGAAAATACCTGCTGCTAGAGCTCCTGTGATGAGTTCCAGCATCCATTCCATCCATCCTGTTCTCCCTCCCCAACCTTTCCTTCCAGCTCAGCTTTCCTCCATCTAAGTAGCTCCAGTCTGCCCAAGATACGGCCGTGTCTTTAGCTGTTCACAACGCATGAGCAGCATGGGATCTACATACTGGGATATTAACAAAGAAAGCTGTTGCACTGAATCTCATTGAAACACAAATGCCTCTGGAGTCTCCAGTTTGGAATCTCCTGCATGGCTTTGACTGCCTGAGGCACCTGCAAAGTTCATAAAATTAGTGTGTTCAGGCAAACATCCCCTTTTGGGGCAGATTTGGTGGGATCGTATTTATTCAGTGCGAGTTAAGTACAGCTCACTTATTTCTAGCCCCACATAGTTCCTTGGATATAATGATTTTCTTGGGAAGGAATGTCTGCTAGCACTAACGTGTTTGGAAAGCTCATAAAAACTGGAGGTAGCTGCAGCCTGCGTACCCAGCATCTGCTAACAGCTCACTGTGGGTTTCCCTAATGTGGCAGCTTTACAGGGGTCACGTCTCCATCTGGATGGGTTTACCCATGAATAATTCTCCTCTTGTGCACAGACGTGATTTGCCTACAACACCCATAGATTTCTCTGGCCCAGTCACCCCTCTGAATCCCCAGTATTTTGCTTCACACATCACTGTGGCCAAGGCAACAGAAAGAAAATCTTGGTGAGTGGGCATGGGATTTTTCTGAGATTTTACCTCTTTTGTTAGGGCAGGAATTTAGCTGATGGTGGTGAGAATTGGTGCAGTTTAAGGACGATTTGGTGCAATCACATACCTTGGCTTTTCATTGTTCAGACTGACACGGGATGGGAATACCCAGGCTGCTGTCAAAGCCCAGATAGTGTTGGGGTTGGTGTTAGGAGACCCGCAGGAAGCCTGGGACCTGGTATGGTGGTTTAAGCTCACTCAGCTGCCAACAGAGCACCATGTAGCTGCTTGCTCTCATGGGATGGGGAGAAGAAAATACAACAAAAGGCTCTAGGGCTGGGACAAAGGACAGGGAGGGCACAGTCGCCTGTTACGGTCACGGGGAAAGGTCGGGCTTGACTTGGGGAAACAACAACATTTAATTTGAACAACAAAACCACCACCAATTTACCAACCAAATCAGAGTAAGGTAGTGATAAACACAACCAGACCTTAAAAACAGCTTTGCCCCACCATTCTCTTCTTCCTGGGCTCTGTTCTTCTTCCAATTTCTCTGTGTCCTTCTCCCAGCGCTGCAGGGACATAAGGAACGGGTGCTCCAGCCAGTTCATCACACATTGCCTCAGCTGCTCCTTTCTCCTCAGGAGCAGGACTCCTCACACGCTTCCCCTGCTCCAACATGAGGTCCCTCCCATAGGAGACTGTCCTCCACAAAGCTCTCCAGTGTATTTCCCACGGGGCGGTAGTCCTTCACGAACTGCTCCAGCATGGGTCTCCTCCAGAGGTGCAGTTCTCCAAGCTGTGGGCTGCTCTAGTAGAGGTTTCACTGAGCCATGACCTTCTTCAGGCACGTCCACCTCATCAGGTGTGAGGTCCTCCATGGGTCGCAGGTGGTCATCTGCCCCACCGTTCATCTCCATGGCTGCATGGGGTCAGGCCCTGCCAAGCACAAACCCAACACTCCTGGCTGATGTCAGACATGCCTGCTCTGCTGTGTGGGGTAGAAGGGACTCAGTTTGGGCAGCAGCAGCAGATCCATTCTCACGGCTGGCTCTGCACCAGCCCACGGAGGAGTTTCTGCTTCCCTGGACAGGCACTTGTCGAGAGCTGGTGGCTTTCCCACTGGGAATCTCTGCAGAGGCAGCACTGGGGATGCTCCAACCACATCCTGTCCCCAGCCTCCATCACAACACCCATTTTCAAGGGTCTCTCAAACTCCAAACTAAAATCAATAAACAAAATCCTGATCTGCCAGAAAAAACCTCTGTGTTAAGCTCTGAACGGTCCTTTGGGAAAACCTGTTTCCTCTTGTCATCAGTTTTTAGTGAGTTGGTTTATTTATTTTCACCCACTCAGACTGATCGTCCTCATGGGCATGAGACCCTCTCACTGCCAGCACCACACCAGGGTGCTGCAGGCTGCCTGTATGTTGCTGCTGTACCCCACGTGCTCCCCTCATGCCTCTGCCATCCATGCTGCAGCGAGGGGAAGTGAGGCTTGTAGAAATACTTATTTGTGCTGTGCAGAGGACAAACCTTCTCCCACCTCACTCGCCAATGGGCAAGATTTTAACCTACTTATCTCAGCGAGGAGGTGAAGAGGTCATTGTTCAATGAAGAGTGGAGGAAACTTGCTGGTGGTAGGAGATACAAGGACACCCCCGAGCACGGGGGACTACTTCAGAGAGCTTATGTAACGTCTGCCCTGCAAAATACACAGCTACTTGTGGCCCTGTTTCCAAAATGTCACCAAAATATCATCAAACTTGCAAACATTTCAGGGGAGGAGGTTGCCAAATTGCTAAATATATTCTGGGCTTTGAATAGACATTTTGCAGCGTTTCCTTTCTACCAGGAGAAACCTTTTCTTAGCTCTCTTGCAGAAGCTTGGAGACCTGCCTGGGGATGGCATCCCACTGGGCTGGGTGCTGCACAGCAGTAATCGGAGACTCACCTCCCCATTTTATAGGGACGGGCACTGCGCCCAGAGAACCTACAGCTCTGCTTTTCATCCCCTTACTGCTAACCGCACGCACACCAGGACCTGTGCCACAGGGATCGAGGGGAAATGGGGACACAGGGGAGGGGACTGGAGCAGAGGGATGGCAGAACTTGCGAGACACACCCAGAGAATCACAGAACATTAGGGATTGGAAGGGACCTTGAAAGATCATCTTGTCCAATCCCCCTGCCAGAGCAGGATCATTTAGATCAAGAACCTAAAGGCCTTTTCCAACCCAAACAACCCCATGGTTCTCTGTGCCCAGCAAAACCAGGTTTGTATTTTCTTTTCTTCGAGTTTTGCTCAACTTGCTGCTCTCTGAAGCAAAAGCTTCCACTTAAAATGCAGAAGGTGCAGACATCCCGTGACATGAGGACAGACAAGGTCAGCACGGAGTGTGGGGATGGAGGAACACCCACTGCACTGCCTGGCACAACATTTACCTGACATAACAGTTTTTGGAGACTTGCACTTTAAAAATTCAGGGGTTTCAAGCACTGGTCTGCCTTAGTGATGTGATGTTAGGTCGTAGGCTGGGCTTGATGACTTAGAGGTATTTTCCAGCCTCAATAATTCTGTGGTTCTGTGGTGCTGTAATTTCTCTTTCCGAAAGCTATTAGAGGCAGCCTGTGAGTTTTCTAAGATAGAACACACAGGCACAATGTTACCCAAGAGCCATCTCCTAGTGGTCACAGAGGTCTATGTCTGTTTTTAGAATTAATAATGGTTAGGCACAACGTAGGGAGGGAAAGCTAACAGAGGGATGCAGAAAACCCCAGTGTTTCAGCCTGAGGATGCAGAAGCACTTGTAGCGCAGCCCAGCCTTTAATATTTCATCATTCCTTGACGGACACAATTCCACTGACGTGCAGAAATGAGAGTGCATGGAGAGGGCAGGTGCCTACATCAATCTCAACAGAATGATCAGTGAAGCACTATCGCATGGGCTTGCTGGGCTACAGAGTATGGAACCCAATACATTATTGAAGGCTCTTCCAGTCACATTCAGCGAAGAGCAGCCACTACGAAGTTACAGAAGCTGCCGCGCATGATCCTCCTTCCAAGAGAGGAACCAGCCCTGGTTCTCCAAAAGAAAAATAACCTAATTAAAGCAATTTCCAATCCAGGTCATTACAGGAGCATAAAAACTCTTGTGGCAGAAGGAAAGCGGGGTGCAGATAGGAAAAGCTGCACGTGAGACAGCAGGATCTCCCACTTCTGCTGTTATTTGTGATCAACAAGGGAGGAAAATGCACAGAGAGCCAGTGACAGCTGGAAAGGCTGGAGGTAAAAAATATCCCTCACAAAGTGTTGAAAGACAGAATTAGGAAAACCCTCCTGGGCAATCAAGAGCAGCTCCTTGCTGGTGAAGACACCCTATTTAATGAGGGTGTACAGCAACATACAGATGTGACAGCTGGATCAGACTGCTGCTGCTTACGGAGCAATGCCTTTTGCTCCTGGCTGATGGGGCTCCTCCACAAACTCCTCTTCTTCTGATCGCTACGTTCTGAACACTTCCTTACCCAGTCTCCTTCCTTATGCAGCCTTCTTCCTTCCCTTATCCAGCCTGGATGCCATAGAATTGTAGTTTGGCTTGGAAGGGACCTGAAAGATCATCTAGTTCCAACCCCCCTCTGCCATGGGCGGGGACACCTCTCACCAGATCAGGTTGCCCAACCTGGCCTTGGACACTTCTAGGGATGGAGCACCCACAGTCTCCCTGGATCACTTGTTCTGATGCCTCAGCACACTCACAGTGAGAAATTTCTACATGGGATCTAATCTAAATATAAATGTTTATTTATAGCCTTACCCACACCCATTTGTTCCTGAGACAACTCCAACCATCAGCTGAACTAGCAGCTTCTCCTCATTGTTCAGGGCTTTCTGGAGCATAATGTCATCCCCTCGGCTCCCCGGGGCTGCCTCCACGGACTCGGAGCCTGGGCGGCCACAGCCACCATTCCCATGCGCCAGGGACCCCTGCACCTGCACCCAACCCACTGCCTGCTCCTCACCGGGGCACCGGCCACGGAGCCTCCGGAAAGGACCAGGTCCTGCACTGAGCAGCCTGATGCGGGGCGAGGATAATCTTGGGGACCCGCAGCGTTGGGCTACTGCAATCCCCTCCCCGGTTCGCTTGCCTGACACCGCCCAGCATCGCGAGCCCGCG
>JAOXOE010028846.1:0-15437 GCA_028565055.1 Phoeniculus purpureus
CAGTTTCCCCTCCTCTCCCTTTTTCTGGTTTTTTCCTCCTCTCTCTTTCTGTCTTAATTTTTTTTAAATGCGAATTTCTCCAACTCCACCTTTGTTGTGCTGGGCGTCATTCCCCGCAGCCAATCCCGGGCGGGCAGCTGCCTGCAAATTACCGGCCAGCCAGAGCTGCCTGCAAATTACCGGCCACCCCCGCCTGGGACGATCGACCGGAGCGTTGCGGGCTCGAGGCCGCCATGGCCGCCGCTGCCGCCGCCTTCCCGGCTGCCCGTGCGCTGCCGGCGAGCTCCGGCCATCGGCGGACCGGCTGGTGCGGCAGAGCCAGCGAACAGCTGCTGCAGGGCAGTAGAGAGCAGGAGCTTGCGGGGACCCTCCTCCGAGGGGTGCAGCGTGAGGCCTGAGCTGGCTGCACCGGAACAGCTGAAATCTGGGACATTTTCACCTATTTACATGGGGAAAAATAATCCCTAAACCTGGGTGTGGTTTGCCCCTTGGCTGATTTGGGGGTTCAGGGGGGGTGCTGGTGGGGAAAGCCCAGCTGTGCAAGTGGCTTATTTGGGTGTTACCCCAAGCGGAGGATCAGAGAGACGGGCCCACTACATCCCGTGGTCCTGCCTCTAGCCGGCACAGCTACTGTGGTATGCCAGGCTGTGCCAGCTGGCTTTGGTGCCAGACAGTTCATCCCTCCAGTGAAACTTAAAAACACATATGTGTGTATTCGTTCTGCATGGGAAGAGCCCTTGGCTGAGCTGGTTCCCCCAAAACGATGGGTGATGTCACTTTTGCAAGAGGAACCAAAAAAAGGGAAAATTGAACAAAATATTCAGAGACTCGGGGCAGACGCGTGAGAAATCAAGCTGTTGGTTTGGTTTGGTTCTTTTAAATCCAAAAGCGATTTGGATGGGGCACACAAATACGCTGAGGCTGTGACAGGGACTCCCCAGATGTCTGTCCCAAGTGCTGCCTTCATTGTGCGGAGCCCTCCCAGCAGCCGGCTTCTTACCGTAAGAGGTTTTTTTAATTGTAGTTATTTTGGTAGATGAAGTTTTTGCTTTTCATAGAACTGTAAAATGGTTTGAGTTGGAAGGGACCTCAGAGACCATCTAGTTCCAACCCACTACCTTGGGCAGCAACACCTCCCACCAGACCAGATTGCCCAGAGCCCCGTCTAACCTGGCCTTGAACCTAAACCAGGGATGGAGCAGCCACAGCCTCACTGGGCAACCTGTTCCAGTGCCTGAGCACTGTGAGGAATCTCTTCCCAATCTAAATCTGCCTTCCTTTAGCTTGAAACCATAGCCCTTGTTCTATCATGTCCTATCATCCCCCTTGCTAAATGTCACTCTAGCTTTCCTGTAGCCCCTTCAGGTTCTGGAAGGTTGCAATAAGGTCTCCCTGGAGTCATCTCTTCTGCAGGCTGAACACCTCAAATATCCTCATAGGATAGGTGCTTCAGCTATCTGATCCCTCTTGTGGCCCTCATCGAGACCCTCTCCAATAGTTCTGTGTCCTTGTATTAGGGATTCCAGAATTGAACACAGTTCTCCAGGCAGGGTCTCCAAGGAGCAGAGTAGAGGGGGAGAGTCACCCCCCTTGACCCGCTGGTAACACTACTTTCTATCCAGCTCAGGATGTAGTTGGGCCTTCTGGACTGAACCGGCACGTTGCTGGCTCCCGTTGAGCTTCTCATCTACTAACGTCCCCAAATCCTTCTTCCCATGACTACTCTCAATCCATTCACCTTCCAGGAGGTGTTTGTAATCTAGATGTAGGAAATGCTGTTTTTGCAAATAAAGGTGCAGTGAGAGCACGACTGCAGCTTTTTAGAGCGTGGGAGCTTCTGTTTGTTTTTTCATGGCTCGTTGCACAAACCCCACCACACAGCCCAAGGAGACCCAGGGCTGTGACAGGCACAAAGCACCTTGTGGTCCTGTGGGCACCCTGCACCTCACCAGCACCCATCTCTCCCCTCTCTGGGTGGTGCTGTGACATGACCCAGCTCTGTGCTTCCCTCTCATTAGTAAACAAATTATGTAGCATATAGTTTCCCACCTTGGTTCCCCCTTATTTTCCTTCCCTGCCAGGAGCCCACCACAGATCAGCCTCCATTTTGCTGGGTTAAATCCAATGCAGATGAGAGCTTGACCTAAATTCCAACCCCCCAAACTGGGCTGGATCCATTGACATCACTGACATCTCCCAGAGACTCAAAAGCTCTTGAGTGGGAAGCAAGGACCAGGCACAGGCAGATGCTTCAATCACCAGCTTTCAGCGGCAGGGATGGCAGCATGCAGAGCTCTCTGAATGGCCCCTGGCATGACTGGACAAGCCACATGAGTCTGGCAAAAGGGCAAGCAGCAGCCAGATATGCAGGCCTTGGGCTGCAAGCCGTTGGCTACAAACCTCCATCTCCAGATGGCCCTATTTATTTATAGAGTTGGGAGATGGGCAAATGGTTTCCTTAGGGGCAGCAGCTCCACTGGTTGCTTTCATTAAGGAGAATAGCGCTAACTGGTGTCAATTGGAAGTGGTGCTCTGTGGCACCACCATCACTGAGCAGTCCTGTGTCCCTGCTAGGAGTGGGGACAGCAATGGCTCTGTGGCCAACAACAAGAGAGCAAGGGGGTGAGGGGGGCCTGAGCATCCTGGAATGGCCCAGGGAGCAAGTGATGGCTGCAGTAAGGATCCTGGGATGACCGCGGACAGCGTCTGGGGATGACTATGGGAAGCATCCTGAGATGGCTGCAGCCACACCAAGCACCTTTGTGCAGCCATGCCAAGCAGGACACTCCAGGGCTAGATACTTCCAAAGGCTGCTGCCTGCTCTTTGAGGTGGGGACAATCAAATACAGCATCTTCCCCCCCAGCAAGTGTCCAACTGTAAAGCAAAGCCCCACTTTCTGTCTGACTTCTATTCATTCCTTTATTAATGCCTGATACAGAAGTAGGAGGGAAAGGGAAGAATAAAACTCAATGCTCACAATGCAATTCATTTTGGACACATAATGGATAAAATTAACCCAAACCCCGACGCAGATGCCCACATCCCCCCTACCCCCATGCTGCTTTTGGACTTCCCTCACTCGGATTTATGCAAAAAGGAGCAAATTCACAGATGCAGCAGATGCAGCGGAATGCTGGGCCAGTTTGGGAGCAATCACAGCAGAAACAGGGCAGGAGGTAGTGAACAAGCAAGGGAAAAATCAGGGGGAAACTGCACAGGTTTAATTGGAACACTAAAAAAATAAAGGTAATTGATACCAAGACTAATTAATCAGTGGATGATGCCGGACTGGTCCGTAGAGTTTAGGCCCTGACCAGGATCCCTTCAATCAGCCTTTCTGGCGTTTCTTTCTAGTATGTACACACACACACACACACACACACACACACACACAGAGAGCCCCTGCCTGCTGCAGGCGGGAGCACAATCAGCCCTTAGAAAATAAATTACAAGCTCCTGCAGTTGCCAGCATCGATATTGTACAGGTCACTCCTTGCAGCAGCTGCTTTCTCTTTTTTTGGGGTTTTTTTTCTATTTTAAGGTGCTCTTATGGGGATTTTTGGTTTTTTCTCTGCAAATCGACCTGTGGAAGAACTGGTGGGGCTTTTTTTAGCATTGCAAATACCTAAGTCGTCTGGCTGGACTATTTACACCCAACTCTGGGAGGTGCTGTGAGGGCAGCCTGGGTGTTCTTGCTGGAGCAAATGGTGCAGAAAGCAGGGGCAAAGGGTCTGTCCCAGCTCCCATTAGCACTGGAAGTTTGTGTGGGGAAGAGGGACTGGGTGTGGGGTGGTTCCCTGGGGGAGGCAGTGGGGTTTTGGGGGAATGGATGGAACCCGTCCTGCTGCATCACCATCCCCATAGTGTCATCCTGTCACACACCTGGGGTGGCCTTGAGGACATGATGGTGACGTGGGGCATCTTGCAACCCCCCCAGCCCAGATCCAAACTATTTTTCAGAAAAGGAGAAAAAAACTAGAACTCCAGTCATGGGGTGTACATGTGGGGATGGGGCTCTGGTCACGTCCCCAAGCTGTCCCTCATCACCCAGTGGCCCTAGACAACAGCAGTGGAGCGATAAGCAGGTAGGAGGCATGAGGGGCCAGGGGGCTGGGCAGGTGGCAGAAAGCCCTTAGCTGGGCATCTGCACCTCATCATACACATCCGTGCCCTCCACCTCTTCAAAGGTCACCACAGCATCATCTGCGTCCAGCTGGAGGGATGGGAGAGGGATATTAGAGGCAATGAGGATGACAGGTGGTGGGGTTGGAGATTGTAGGGATGGGGACACGATGAGATAAGAAGGGGTCAGGAATGGGCACAAGACTGAGGACAGGGACAGTCATGGAGACTGGGATAGGTATGGGAACAAAGGCAAGGATAAGGCTGGAGACAAGGAACGAGGATGAGGACAGGGATTAGGAGAGGACGAGGATAGAAACAAGAATAGGGTCAGACATGGGGATGAAAGTAAGGATGAGGATAGGGACAGACAGGGAAAAGTATCTGATAGAGTCAGGGACACAGATGAAGATGGAAACAAAGGTAGGAACAGAGATGGGAACATAGATGGGAACAAAGATGGAGACAGAGATGGGGATGGGGACACAAATGGGGACAGGAACAGGGGTGGGGATGAACACGGGGACAGGCACAGGGAGGGGGACAGCACTGCAGTTCCTCCCAGCCCATGCCAGGGATACCTACGCATTTGAGCTCAATGTCGTGGAAGATCCTGGGCAGCAGGAAGCGCCGCAGGGGCACGGTGAGGATTAGGATGAAGGGCAATGCCAGTGAGGCCGGGGTGGACTTCACCACCCACAGCAGCACAATGACAATGATCTGAGTGAAAGTGAAGAGGTGCATCCGCCAAGTCTTCACCTGTGGGATGAGGAGCCGAGCAGGGTCAGGGTGGTGGGTCCAGCACCTTCACTCTACCAAGGGTGCTGAGTTCTGGGGTATGGCAGGACCAGTGAGCCAAAGACTCCCATGTAGAGGGCGACTCCACTGAAAGAGGAGGCTCTTGGGGAGCCCCAAGCAGTTGCAGGCAGCACCATGGGGTTCTGCAACCCAGGGCACCCCCAGCACACTAGGGGGGCGTCATCCAGGTGACATAGGACTCACTCACCCGAGTGACATAGGGCTCAGCGGGGTGATACTTGGGTGGCATCAGTAGGAGCAGGATGCGGTCAAAGAGCTGGATGCCGAAGAGGGAGGTGACACCCATGTAAAGGAAGATACCGAAGAGCACAGCCAAGGGGATGTACTTCAGAATGGGCTCCATGAGGATGGAGACACCTGTGGTGGAGAAGAGGTTGGGGAGAGCCTCTGAGGGCACCTAGCCCTTGCTACTCGGAGTGGGGGTACTCCCAGCTCACCGATGAGCACGGCCACCAACAAGCCACTGATGCGCTGCTCCTTGACCTCCAAGATCTGGGGCTTATCGCCGGGAGCGGAGGTCTTGCTCATGACAGTGAGGGCGTTGGCATGGGTGATAGTGCGGACAGTGGTGGCACTGAGCCAGGGCATGCCAAAGAGGGCAGCCAACCCCCCCATGGCCACAATCAGCAGAAGGTCCAGGTGGAAACCGGTGCCCTTCACCAGCTTCCTCTCGGGCTTGCTGACAATGAGGCTGCCAGGGACAGAGGAAGAAGAGTCAGTGGTGGCAGGTCCCCTTTCATCTCCGTCCTGCCACACTCCAGCTCCCACCCCATACCCTTCCCCAGTCCTCACGTGGTGATCTGAGTCTCAAGGAAGATGAGGATGAAGACCAGGATGGCAGGCACCACAGAGGCAAACATCATCCAGATAGGGAAGCTGTTGTCCTTCCCCATGGGGTTGATAAACCAGCCCCGGGCAGAAGAGTTGGTGACCTCCAGCCCTTTGGGGACATTCAGTTTCTGAATGGGAGCAGAGATGGGTGTGTGAGGGAGCAAGAATAAGCACCCAGCTCTGTGTGTCCTTGTTGAGGACATCCATTCCCCAACTAGCCTTTCCCTTCCTGAGCTCACAGACCTGTGTGTATGTGTCCTCAATGAAGAAGTCCACCAGAGCCATGATGAAAATGGAGATGGGCACTCCAAAGTCCCCAATCAAGCGCCGGGCCTGTGGGGACACCGTGACTATGATTGGGACCAACCACCCACCTGTGTCCCCGCTGTGCTGAGTAGGTCTCCCCACATCATGTCCCCACCAGCAGCAAGCTCTGTCAAAGACCTCTACAGGAGCATGCAATAAGTTAGTCTGGTCTCAGCCAGCCCCTTTCAAGACAACCACCCCCACCAAGCCCCTGTGTTGCCACTGGGTCCACTGGAGTGAGGAGGGACATCACCACGACCCCCCATCCACACCTTGCCAGGCAGGAAAGCACTGTTCTTGAACTTGCGGAGGAAGAAGGCCATGAAGAAGGTGCCAGCCATGAGGACAAGAGACAGCAGTGCTGTGTTGGGCTGCGGCTTCTTGGGCTCAAACGTGGTGTTCGTGTTATAATTTCGCTGGAGTGGGTGATCCTTGAAGATCTGGGAAGGAAAGGGGAGAACGGGTCAGGCAGGATGTGAGCCCCTGAACCCCTCCTGCCATCCTGGGAGCCCCATGGTACAGTCCCAGTGAGTGAGTGGGTACAGGGTGTGTGCCAAGGTCACCAGCAAGGCTGAGGGTCACTCAGGGTGTTTGTGGCTGTGACAATTCACAGCATGGAGTGCACAGAGGCGATGCTGTGTGAGGGAGGGCCAGAGTGGGATGGGTTGTGTGTCCTGTCTAGCATGCCTCCAGCACCAGAAACATTGCTGTGAGCACCCAAGGCAAAGACTGACCAGCCGGGAAGGGCCTGAGTCAGGGAACAGGGCAAGAGCTCAGGGCTCTCCAGGATATTCCTGTTCAAGCATATAGTTTGCTGAAGCCCAGGTGGGACACCTCCCTGCTCCCAAATTCCCCTGTCGAGAGAAGCAGGAGCTGGGAAACACCTCAGATGGGAGAGGAAACACTAGGAGATGCTGTCCCTCCTTGCATCCCTTGCCCAGCTCCCATGGTTTCTATGGAAACTAATGACCACAATCTGCATCTCCACCATGGGACCCCTGCACCCCTCACCGTGATGAGCTTGGAAAAGGTCTCGAAGATGAAGATGAGGGAGATGAGGAAGGAGAAGATCTCCTGGGTGTAGCGGGACAGGTAGCGCACCAGGAAACTGCCCTCGAAGGCCACCACCACCAGCACCAGCAGGATCATCCAGAAGCCAATCCAGACCCGGCCCACGATGTACTCAAAGCCACTGCTCTCACAGAACTGGGGAGCCAGAGGACAGCCTTGTCAGCCCTCTGCAGCTTCCAGCACAGGCACTCAGGAGGGCTGGGGCTCGGGGCTCCATGGTGGCACTACATCTCCAGTCTAGTAACTGGGTGGTGCTGGGATGGGTTAGTGGTCTCTTGGTGTGGCGGGACCCCATGTGAGATCACCCATGCAGCAGCACTGCAGCATCTGCCTTGCATCACCTGCAGGGTATCGCTCACGTTGTGTCAGTTATCTGACATCACCCACACGGCATCGTGCACCTTGCATCACCCCTGTGCCATCACCCGGATGGTTCTACCAGCATGATTCACCCATGTGCCATCAGCCACATGGCATCATCCAAGCGTCATCACCATCATGACACCCCATAATAGCAGCGCTGCGTGCCTCTGCCAGGGCTGGTGGGGACACCACTGTGGGACAGCTGATGGGGAAGGGGTCACTCAGAGGCACAGGGTGGCACCCACCGAGAAGAAGGCTTCCTCGAAGACCAAAAGGGGCCCTGAGAAGCCAACAACAAGGAGGGGCTGGGCACTGAGGATGCTGAAGAGGACACACTGGACACAGGTGGAGATGAGCAGCTCCGACACCCCCATCATGCCCTTGGTCTTCTCACCTGGCGGGGAGCAGAGTCAGTGGGTGCTGAGGGGGATGCCACAGCCCTGTGAACCCTCATCGCACACTCCTCAGCACCAGGATGAGGGGTGCAACAACCCCTCCCCCAGGAGCATCCCCAGGGGATGGTGCTGCAGGAAGTGGCACCCTGTTCCCCCAGTCTCCAGCCCCGTGACCAAATGGGTGGTGTCCCCACTCCATGGCATGACCCCAGCTTGTTCCCCTCATTACTCAGCAAGCCTCCAAAGGTGACAGCTGGTGACAGCGCCGCAAAGTAGATGAAGATGACAGCAGCCAGGCACTGGGGGCTGAGGGCATCCTTGATGTCACTGAGGTATTTGGGGTACCGGCGGCAGATGTCCCTCACCAGCCCCCCAAAAGGTCGCCCTGTCCTGCGCAGGGGGTCATCATCCTCTGGTGCTGGCTTACCCAGCCCTGGAGACACAAGAAGAGATCATGGGGAGACCCCATATGCAAGGCGGTGGCTCACCAGCCACAGGGACATGGGATCCCAAGGGGACCAGGGTGGTCCCCACTGTACCCAGCTCTTTTAGGAAGTCCTCTCCCGGCACCGTCTTGGGGGGCTGGTAGCGGCAGCGGAGCAGCTCATGCTGCAGTGGCACCAGGCTGCGGAGGAGCTGCTCGTTGGGCGTTTCAGTGGGCGGCAGGACGATGCTGGCTTCCAGGAAGTCCTCCACACTCCTCAGCAGGTCCTGGCGGCCCTCAGCCAGGTAAGCATCACGGCGAAAGACCTGCAGGGTAGCCCAGGAACAGGGGTTCGGGTATCTTCAACACCTTTAGGTGCTGCTGAGCTCTTCTCCAGCCTCTGAGCATCTCTGAAGTGATGTGACATTGTGGGGACTTGCACGTATGGGGACGTGAGGAAGAGCTTGGGAGCACAGGGGCTTGGGGACAAGCGGCATGGAACTACAGCAGCGTGGGAATACAGGGACACAGAGATGTGGGGACAGGGATGCCCATGTACCTGGGGACAGGGGTGCAGGTAGAGATGGGGGCAGGGGTGCGTGGGGACGTGGAGACCAAGACTGATGAGAGCACGGGTGTGTGGGGACAAGAGGACACTGTGGCATGGGGCCACGTGGAGGGATGTGGCAGAGGTGAATGATCCCTATCAGAGGGTTCAGCCCCAGGGGCCCCAGAGGTGGGGACTTGGGGGCACTCAGAGAAGCTGGCACCCTGTGTGACGGTGCCGGTGACGATGACAGTGGCGGTGGCAGCGGGGGTCACACGGCAGGCCAACTGTACCCTCTCGGACATCATGGTGGCCACAGCACGGCCAATCTCGTGGTAGCTGACATTGGGGGTGTCGGGGCCCAGGACCACCAAGAGGAAGCGGACGGGCAGAGACACGTTGAGAACAGCGTCCAGCGTCGCTGACTCCTTCAGGCGCACAAAGGCCAGTGTCGGCAGCTCCAGGAAGGCTGCACAGCCTGGAGGGAGGACGGGATGGGAGGAGGGTCATGAAGGGCAAGGCACAGGGCAGTGGGGGCATGAGCACTCAGGAGCATGACCTCACGGGGACATCAGGACGTGGAGACAAAGGCATGGGAACATTGGAGGACAAGAGGAAGGGGATTGAGGCACAAAGCCACGAGGACAGGGACACAGGGCTTGGTGGGCAGGGGAGCACAGAGATCTCAGGACATGGGGACACGGGCACAGGAGACAGACGTGAGGACGTGGGGGCACGGGGAGGGGAGGGGTGGTACGTGAGGACAAGGGGCATAAGAGAGCAGCACCGAGCAGCTGCATGCGCTGGGGAGGGCTGAGCTGAGACAAGGGAAAGTCAAAAGAGACACAAGAAACGCAGCAAGTGAGTAAGCAGGCGGCAACGGGCAGAGGTCAAAGTCCCCCCTGTGTTCTCCAGCCCTACACCCACCATCCTGACCCTTCACCCGCTGCCTTGACGCCATGCCAACTGCCCTGACCACCTACACATCCACCAGCCCGACCCTGCACCTGCCCCCTACTGACCACTCACTCACCCACAAGGACCAGTGTAGCCTCAGCATCCTCGGGGACCTTCTCAAGTAGTTGGGGTCTAGTGGGCCCCTGTAGCAAGCAGACAAGTGGCAGGAATCAGACAGTGTCCTTGTCTCCTGTGTAGCACTGTGTCCTCTGCATGTCCCCTGATACCCCAAGCATGTCCCCACCATCTCCACTGTGTGACCCTCACCATCATCTGCATGCCCCCAGCCATCCCATATGTGTCCCCCACCAATCACTGCATGCCCCATCATCTCTTCTCTGTTCCCTGCGTGGAATCACTGCATCTCGAAATGGTTTCAGCTGGAAAAGGCCACTGAGATCACTGAGTCCAGCCACGAACCCAACTGCACTCTGACTCCCTCTGCCCCCTAAAAGTCCGGCGTATTTGCTACCACCCCTCACATCTCCCCGTGTGACAGGGGCACGTGTGTGTGCATAAGTGGGCACCGCAGACTTCCCACCGGCCCCCATCGCCCTCCAGCCTCACTTGCCTGCTCGCCCCCTGCCAGCCTGCTCATCTCCAGCGGCTGCTGCTCTCGCAGCAGTGGCTGCTCCACATCTGCCTGGCCAGTGCCCGAGCGCTGGAGCAGTGCTGGTTGCAGGGTCTCCACTGATTCAGTTTCATCAGGGTGTCTAGAGCAGCACGGAGGGTCTCACGTTAGGTCAGCTTCAGCGACACACATCCCCCTCCCCGAACCTCATAAGACAGACCCAGTCCCAGGGCTGCAAGGGGCCCCCCCAATCTGGTCTGGGAGGCAAAGCCAAAACACAGAAGGGCTTTGCCACCCCACTGTCAGACTCCAGTGGCACTTGCTGGGACCAGATCCAGCCCAGACACTCCACCAAGGGACCATCAGCCTCAGCCATACTTGTGCTGCAGTAGCAGCGTCCTCAGGATGGTTTCCCGGTCCTGTGGTTTGATCTGCCCCTCGTAGATCATCTGGTCAATGAGGACATGGGCGATGGCTGCCAATGAGGTGGCTGCCACATCAAGCAGTACAGTGCCTACAGGGACAGAAGCGTCACTGGCCAGCCAGCACTGGGTTCCCACTGCTACCTTGGCCCTGGCTAGTGCCCCCACCTTTGGCCAAAGCCCGTCGGATCTCCAGGAGGCTGCGGTAGGTCAGGAAGGAGAGATGGGGCTGTCCCCAGTGTCTGGCTTGTTTGAAGTCCTCCTCCAGCTTGAGCCAGTGGCTGGCCTCCATCCAGCACAGCTCCTTTGTGCTGTCCATGACCAGCTCGTGTAGCTCCACGTAGCCCTGCAGCCAGTACCAGGGAAGGTAAGGGTTCCCCGGGCTTCTCTGTGCTGCTCCAGGAGCCCCAGAACCCATGCCAGCGTCTCCCCGTGCCCCGGTATCCCCAGGGCTTGGTGTGAGGCTGGTCCCTGTGTGGCCACAGGGTACCTTTTTTGGGGTACTGGGAGGGAATGAGGGTCTCTGGGACAACACTCACCTCATGGATCTCCCTCCGGAACGCAAGCTTCCTGCTCCCTGCTGCCTCCAGGTCCACATCAGTCACCGATGCAGCTGCAAGAGGAGCCACCAACACGTGAGCTGGTCCCTGCCTCAGACAAGGCCTCCCTGGGGTCTCTTGGAGGCATTTCTTCCCATCACAGAGCCAGCTGTGGTGGCCTGGATGTGTCCCCTTCTCCATTATCCCCACCCCAGACCCAGCTGGGTCTTTCCAGAGGTGTCCCCCCACCCGCTGCCCCAGCCCAGACGAGGTTTGCTGGGTATGTCCCCACCCCTGTAATCCACATCCTTAACCCCAATTAGGGTTGGCCGGATGTGTCCCTTCGTCACCCCCTACCCCACCAGTGACCATCACCACCCCTCAAATCCCCTCAGCCTGGCACTCCAGTGGACATCACTGAGGCTGGGGTGAGCGAAGTCAGGGCTCATGGCCCCATTCTGCCTCATCATCCTGTCACCAGCACACCTCTGTCCCCAGCACCTAGCCACGGGTGCTCCTTGGGCTGTGACAGGGACAGCACATCGCTGGGCATCAACCAGCCAGAGCCCCAGGAGCTTGAAGTGTCTCTGTCCTCTGTCTACCTGCGGTCCTCACTGCGTTCCCCCGTCCCCACAGGCTCTGACCCTATAAAGCAGGGGCTGAGCCCCACACCCCACAACCGCCCTGTGTGCACCGTAAACCCCCAAGGACTTTGCCTTTGCTGACAGTAAACACCAGTGCAGCTCCCGCCAGCCCGTGGCCATCTCAGTGCCAGGGACAGGTTCACCCACTTCCCTCAGGCTCTGCTGGGGACCACCATGGTCCCCTTGCTGCCCCCAGCTGGGTCACCTGTTGGGATGATGTCACAAGATCTACACCCTGCTCTTCCCGACAAGGAGGGCTGAGCACAAGTGGAACGGGGCACCTCCCTGCCCCAGTGTGTTGGCCATGTGGCACGAGGGAACAAACCCATCCTAGTCCCGTCCCGCTGCCACCTAGCCGCCCAGCACCAGCCAGCGTTCAGCCCCAAGTGGTTCTTGTCCTCACCCCAAACAAAGGCTTTATTTATCCTCAATCAGTGGGCAATTGTGGGCAAGTGGCAGCAGTCACCCCGCAGCATGCCCTGACAGCCAGGTGACAGTCACCCTGCAGCGACTGGGGATGTGGGACAGTACAACTGGAGTGGGCAGTGTGGCAGAGGGCTGGGGTTTGGGTAGGGTGATGCCAGGGCTGAGGTACATCCTCTGGTGCCCCCCACAGTCACTCACACTGCCCTCCACCACGGTGGCTCGCCTGTCCCGGGGGGGCCCCAGCTGTGCGCCTCCTCCCATCCAGGTCATAGTATCCCCGGCGGCTGGGCAAATACTGCCTGCAAAAAACACACCACCGGGACTGCGGGTCAGCGCAGGGTACCCAGGGTGCTGGCAGCTTTTTCTCCTTGCTGGTGTCAGGCAGGCAGGTGGGGTCACAAGGTCCAGCCCCCTCCCTGATCTGGGGGACTCACCGCAGGGGCGTCAGCTCCTCAGCTCTGGCCCTCCACGCGTGCAAAGGGGACCCGGTGCCTGCACAGAACAGGCGGCAGCTTTACCCCCCAGCCTGCATCACCCCAAATGGGGACCCGAGGGGCTGGATGCCAGGAGCTGGCATGGCCCAAGCAGCCCCTCGGGGTGGCAGCTCTAAATTTAAGGAGCTTCAGGCACATTGACCACCCCAAACTCTCCTCCCTCCCCGGGGACTCTCTTGGGTGACCCCAAGCTCAGTCCCACCTTGGGCACCCACAGCCCTCATGCTGGAGGAGGTACTTTACCGCCCCCAGGGCTTTGGCAAAGGGTGCCACTGCTTATGGGCAATACAATCCCAGGGGATGCACGTCCCTTCCTGACCCCTCCAGGCACTGAGCAAGCACAACACTGGCACCCATGCAACATGTCTGCACAACGTGGCACCTGTGCAGTGCTGGTGCCCATGCTGCATCGGCATCCATGCAACAGATCATCTGTGCCATGCTGGTAGCCATGCAGCACAATACTGATGCCACATGCAACACTGCAGTGTGCCCATGCAACACTGGCACAGCCACCACAGCAGCACCCATGTGACCCGTCCCTCCTGATCCCTCCAGGCTCTGAGCAAGCACGACGCTGGCACCCATGCAACATGTCTGCACAACATGGCACCTGTGCAGTGCTGATGCCCATGCGACGTGCCTGTGCCATTCTGGTACCCAGGCATAGCGGGCACCCATGAAATGCTGATGCTCATGCAGCATGTGGAAGTGAACCACCGGTGCCCCTGCAACGCTGACACCCCAGTGCCAGTTCCCGCGCAACACTGGTGCCCAAGCTGTGCCATCAGCCATGCAACACCGTTACCCATGCGATTCCATCACCCATGGCATGCCGCCACCTCTGCAGTGCTGTCACAGATATTACACCAGTGCCTGTGCACAAACGCCCAGTGTCCCCCAGCACCACTCACTGCTCATCTCCCCCAGCGATAGGTGGGAGCCCTTGATGCTGGGGTCCTCGTAGCCCTCAAAGTCCAGGCTTCTCTTCATCCTCTCCTCGTAGGCCTCCTGTGGGACAGAGAGAAGGGGCTCAGCAGGGACCAGCATCCCCAGCACCTCGCTGGGGTTGTGCCAGGGCTGGGAACCAGTTGGGGTACAGCAGCAGAGCCAGGGCTTGGGGCCGGGTGTCCCTACCTGGCTGGGCCCCTCCATGGCCCTTGCCTTGCCACGTCCCCGCAATCAGCCCGGCGACACCATAACCCGGCGCTCTGCAGCGTCGAGGTGGGCGCGGGGGGAAAGGGAGAGAAAATACATTAGGAGAGGCTGGAGCAGCGCTCAGTGACCCCCAGGGCATGGGGTTTATCCCCTGGGACGGGGATGGGGCTGGACATTGCAACCTCCACTTGTGTAATTCATTCCCCACAGGCTTGGAGGTCATGAGACCAGGGCTCCCCAGAAAAGAGGTGCCCTGTCCTGCTGCCAACCCAGAGAGGAATGAACGTCAAGTGACAGCACAGGAGCTTCCCACCAGGCGTGTGACATCCCATCCTGGGGGAGTCCCATATAGACCCAAGCACAGAGACGGGGATACCCCACTGCAGTGCCCAGGATCTCAAGCCCTCTCAGCCACTGTCAGAGCACCGGGGTGAGGTAGGGGACACCAAGACAAAGCCTGGGTCATGGAGAAATCCCCAAGCACAATGGCACAAACACCACAGGGTGCCCCTGCTGCACCCTTAAACCCCTCCACCCTTCACCCAAAGCCTCTGAACCCCTTTGCTTAGTGCCTAGAAGGAGGAGAAGGTGCAGACTGTGCCTGCATCCCCCTCTGCACCCCTCAGCGCTCCCTCTACTCAGCGCTCCCCCCGTCCGTCCCCTCACCGCAGCTGCCCCGGGGCCGTGACGGGGGTCAACCGCCAGGGGGCGCGCTGCCCGTGCACTCGCCTTCTCCCACCCCGGGGCAGCCTCGAGAGGGTCCCCGCGTGTTCGCAATGCAAAACACTCCGTGTGACCCTCCACCGGCCCCCGAGCCCGGAGCATCCGGGGGAACGGTGCTGCGCCAGGACCCTGAGTCCCTCCCTGCCTCAGCCTCCCCCCCTTCATCGTGGGGAACCCCCCAGGTTGGGGGACCGAGGACCCCACTGCCCCTCAATTTCTGGGCTAGGGACCCCCCACACACAAGGGTGGGTGGTCACGGCGCAGCAGCAGGGGAGCTGCAAGGTCAGGATTTATAAGGGGCTTTGAGGAGGGGGACAAGCCCCACCAGATCTCACCGACCTGATGCAGGAGCTCACTCCCGGCCAGGGGCTACGGGAACCAGGGGATGTGGGGTGTCCCAAAGACCCCTCTGCAAGACCCGAAGGTGTGTGGGAGCCACGGCGGGACCGCTGGAGCCAGGACTGGCTCTGGAGCAGCCTCCTCCTTCCTGCCCCGCCTGCCCCCCGTCCCCGGTCTGGGGGCCCCCCCAGTCACCCCTAGTCCCACTGGCCATTCTTGCATCAGCCCAGTGCTCCGGGCTGCACCGCGCTGATAACACCCAGATCAGGGGGCCCCCCCCCCACT
>JAOXOE010028847.1:0-15435 GCA_028565055.1 Phoeniculus purpureus
CAGGGTGGGACGGCACCAGTGTTTCTGCTCTGGCACATCTGAGCCTGTCCGTCCTTGGTTTCAGCCTGCCCAGCACTATGAAACAGCCATGCCCCATCCCACAGTTAAACAGAAACTTCACCTTCCTGCATGGGGTCATCTGTCACGGGAGAATGTGATCCTCTCATGCTTGCCATCTCCACAGAACCTGCGGGTAGGACACTGAAAATCCCCTTTTTCCTTCCCTGAGCAGCTATTCTTGTCTCTGACAACCCAGCTTCTACATGGGAGGATGGAGAGCTGGATGTGGGAAGTTTGGGGGCAGGCGTTTCCATGCCCCATGTAACTGGTGAAGCTGCTGGAGCCAGGTGCAGCAGCGCTTTGTTCCCTACCCGTTGTTCCCAAGTCCTTCCTCATACCTCTCCTGGTCAAACAGACCCATGTAACCTCAAAAGTTGGGGCTACTGTTCCCCTGGATCCATGAGATCATCTATCTTTCATAATGTCCATCCTCATGATTAAAACATCTGTTACCATTCCTGATCCCCACCAGCCATACTGGGGCAGGGCTACCTGCCAGTGGCCATTCAGCAGAATCTCCTGTCTGATGTGAGGCCTCCTCCATGAGTTGAGGTCATGCCTTCCCACCACTCCTGTCCCACCTGCTACTGGGCAGCCCTGACCCCATTTCAGGAGGACATTCTGTTCCCTGGTAGGAAAGGGACAGGGACACATGTGGTTGCGCTGGCACCACCAGTGTGATGGAAGTGCTGCGGTGGGCTGAGCCCAGGGGTGTTCCTGGAGTCCAGCATGAGGCAGAGGCACACTCCAGCTCAGGCTGATGGAGCAGGGAGCAGTGCTCATCCCCATCCTTTGTCTCCACCAGGCTGGGACATCAGGTGATGCCCTGGAACATGCAGTGGGATGTCATGGGATTGCCCTCGCCCTCTGCCCCAAGGCATGGCCTTGGTTTTGGATAATGTGAGGCACTGGAACAGGTTGCCCAGGAAGCCTGTGGCTACTCCATCCCTGGAAGCGTTCAAGGCCAGGCTGGATGGGGCTCTAGGCAACCTGGTCTGCTAAGAGGTGTCTCTGCTCATGGCAGGGGGTTGGGTCTGGGTGAGTGCTAAGGTCCCTTCCAACCTACAGTTCTCTGATTCTAAGGGGCAGCATCTCCATGGCAGTGGAGACCTCTGACTGGCAGTAGCTCTTCAGGCAAAGATACCCAGGATAAGGAGCTGTTGGGAGTCAGTGGGTTTTTTCGGCACTAAAAGAAAGCATACAGGGATGTGTCAAGTACTGCCCTCTAGCAGACAACTGGACATGCAGCTGGTGTTCTCCAAGCCATCCTGGATGCATGTCCATGGCTGGTGTCTTCAGAAATATGACACTGACTATGAAACAAGCGCAGCCCCAGAGAGGGGATTATAATGCTCTACTTGACATCCAGAGCAGTCAGTCCTCCTTAATCACTCATAAGCCACTCTGCTCTAAACAGTAATAATAATAATGATGATAAAAACCCCCTCTTTAGTCTTTTTGTTTTTTGTTTTCCTGTTTGTAAATCCCAAGGTCTTCAACAAAATGCTGCCGCTGCCGGGTGAACTTAACCATGAACCTACGAAGAGGCACCAACGATTGTGCCTCTGAAAATAGATTTTTATCCATCCCCTCCACTCCTCTTTACTGATCCAGACACAAATGCTTAGTGATTGTTACTTGGCAACAGGGTAAAAATGTACTGAGCCACAAGTGGCTACGAAGGATGAAATCACTGTCATGAAATTTCCTAAACCAGTATTGTAATACCAGAACTCTTGTTCCCAAGAGTGATAAATAAATCACTTCCTACCTTCTATCTTTTTTTTGTTTGCTTTCTTTTCAAATAGTTCATATTTTTGGTAGCAAGCTAGTTTTTCTTCTTTTTGTTCTTTTACTCGTTCTTCGTGCTGGATTCAGTCCCAGAGGGTATCAGGTGCATTGCTGGGAGCACACTGCGCAGGGGAAAGCATCCAGACCCTTTCCTGGGGTTTGGTCAGAAACAGTGGTCCAAGGGCTCAGGAGGTCAAAGCAAAGCCGGCCCCAAAGCCCAGGCAGGATGCTCACATGTGTATAGCTGTGTGCATGCACACATTCCTACCTGGCACACCTTCTAGGATCTCAGCAGCAAGCCCAAAGCACATAATAAAAGGTTAATGTATCTGAGACAGCTTTAAGTGAGATATCTCCGGCGCAGAGACAGACTGGGATGGGTCCCAGTTATTGATTAATAAGCTGCCTGGACCTACTGCTGTCACACATCCAACTCACACCTCCATAAAGCCACCCTTCTCCCATGGCTGAGCTCCAGTATTCAACACTGTATAGTACCAAGGACTACCAAAAGGAGATGCAACTTGTTGTACATATTCTTCCAGATAATGAACATCTGGGCTTTAATCTTTGACAACATATTTCACAGTGGAAAAACGTTTGTGTTGTGGCTCTCCTATGGAAAACCTTGTGCCTTTATGTGTGATTGAAAGCCGTCCTTGGCGGCTTTAATATATCATAGACTCATAGAATGGCTCAGGCTGGAAAGGACCTCAGAGATCATCCACTCTAACCTCCTTGCCATGGGCAGCAATACCTCTCAACTATACTTGGTTGCTCAAGGTCTCATCCAGCCTGGCCTTGAACACCTCCAGGGAGGGGGCAGCTGCAATCTCTCTGGGCAATCAATTCCAGAGTTTCTCCACCCTTGTACTGAAGAACTTTTTCCTAAGATCTAGTCTAATCTAGACCTAGTCCAATACTTGGTTCTCTACTGCTCTCTCAATAAAGCTGAGGAGAAATGTGTGTTTGTGTTTTCCCAGAGGTCTGCAGGCTGGTCATCTCCTGGACTTGTTGAGCTTGACTCAGCCAGCAAGATTCAAACCACAACAGCAACATACACCAAGCTGAATTCTTCAAGCAGGAGCTTCTTGGAGTTCTCTACCTTCTCACTGGGGAAATACTTAATTCCAGAGGCTAAACTCTCTGGAGTCTGGGCATCAGAACACAATGTTCATCAGTGTGTTCCCAAAGCCTGGACACTCACATGAAACACACATGCTTGTGCCCACAGATCTGCTTCCTCTTCTGATCAATATCCATCATTGCAGCTTGGCAAGGGCATCTTCTCCTCTCCACACCACTGCCAAATGGGATCAGCAACTTGAAATCAGATTCACCCCAGATTTCAGCCTCAGAGCCTGGCATGGTGTGCTGGTGCTTTGGGCACCAGGAGGAGCTTGTTCTTCTCTGCAGGAAAAGCTATGAGGAAGGTTCAGCTCCTGCAGTGGGAATAGCTGCCCAGTTTCCTTCTGCCTCTTAGGGTGGACCCACTTAGGTTGGGAGAGCTTATCGAGTCCAACCATTAACCCAACTGTCCCAAGGTCACCACTAAACCCTGTCCCTAAGCTCTAAATCTCCATGACTTTGAAACACAACCAGGGATGGACCTCCTCCCTGGTCAGCCTGTTACAAGGTCTGCTGAGCCTTTCAAGGAATAAGATTTTCTTCACGTCCAAACTAAACTTCCCCTAGGGAACCTTGAGGCCATTTCCTCTTGTTCTATTACTTGTGACTTGTGAGAAGAGACCAACCCCCACCTCTCTACACCCTCCTTTCAGGTAGCTGTAGACAGCGAGAAGGTCTCTCCTCCGCCTTCTCTTCAGACTAACCAGCCCCAGCTCCCTCAGCTGCTCCTCACCAGGTTTGTTCTCCAGATCCTACACAGGGATCTCTCAACTACCACAAACCACACACACCATTTTGCATCTGTTTGCTGCAGCCTGTGCTCATCGGGCTCTGAGCTCCCCATTTCTGCTTCCTAGTAGAGCTTTAAAAATGGATTTGGGCAGTGGGTTTTTAACTGGTGAGAAGTGCTGAGCCTTATCAGGGTTTCCATGCTCAAAAGCTGGTGTTTCACCAGTGCACTTTAAAAGGATTCTTTCAAAAAACCCAATCAAGCCCATGTGTGCTAAACAGCATCTGTGTCCCAGACACGCGGAGCAGACGTGCCGAGCCATGGGTGACTAAGAGGTGTTTCAGCCAGCGATTATTTTCTTCTGCAAACAGAAGCAAACCATGAGTGCTAATCCTGAGGGGTTTCCTATCTCTTGTGCCAAAGACTGGGCACTGCAGATGGCTGATACGCAGGGAGGAATGAAAACATCTCAGCAATGCTAGGCCTGGGTGAGTTGCTCTGAAGGACAACGACCCAAATCCACCTCAGCAGCTCTTCTGCAGTCACCTGCAGCTCACTGGGAGGAACAACATCAGGCATCAGTACAGAATAGGGGTTGTCCTGACAGAAAGCAGTGTCATGGAGAAGGACCTTGGTGTCCTGGTGGACAGTAAGTTAACCATGGGACAGCAACGTGTCCTTATGGCCAAGAAGACCAGTGGTATCCTGGGATGCACCAAGAAAAGTGCGTCCAGCAGGTTAAGGGAGGTTTTCTTTCCCCTCTACTGGGCCCTGGTGTAACCACATCTGGAAAACTCTGTCCAGTTCTCAGCTCCTCAGTTCAAAAGAGTCAGGAAACTGCTGGAGAGAGTTTAAAGGATTAGTATGAAGATGATGAAGGGACTTGAACACCTCTCCCGTGAGGAAAGGGTGAGGGATCTGGGGCTGTTTATTCTGGAGAAGAGACAGCTGAGAGGTCTATAAATATCCAAGGGGTGAGTGTCAAGATGAAGGGGCCAGTCTCTTTTTACTGATGCCCTGTGATAGAACAAGGGGCAACAGGTACAAGTTGGAGCATAGGAGGTTCCATCTCAACATCAGGGAAAGCTGCTTTACTGTGAGGGTGATGGAGCACTGGAACAGGGTGCCCAGAGAGGTTGTGGAGTCTCCTTCTCTGGAGACTTTCTAAATCTGCCTGGATGTTCCTGTGTGACCTGCCATAGACGACTCTGCTCTGGCAGAGGAGCTGGACTAGACGACCTCCTGAGGTCCCTTCCAACCCCCACCAGGCTGGGATTCTGGGATTCTGTGACTACTGGGTAGCACCAGCTTGCCAGCACAAGCGGACTGTGGGTATTTACTACTTTGACTGCAAAAGAGGTGCCCAGCAGCAGGATAGAGCTGCCATACAGGGACACACATTGCCCCTGACCCCATGGCCTTCTCAAGCACGTTCTTGCCTAGAGCAAACACCTTTATAATTTCACACCACATTCTGGGTGGCTCAGCACGTCGCGTCGCATCGCACTGAGGAGAGCTGCTTGTGCATGGCAGTGCCTGCAGGCAGCAGAGCAGAGATTGGCCACATACCCTTCACTCTGCAGAAACGCACGTGACCCCACGGCCGAGGGTCAGCGTTCACTGCTACAGCAGCCTCGTATGATGGAGCTGGCTGTATAACTGTTGTGGCCATGCAGGGATGGGGCCAGCACACATCTGGGTGCTCTTGAGAGCGTATGGGAAACCCTCAACCTAAACCCCTGGCGCACCAAGCAGCCAGCATGGGAGCCCTCTGAGACCAGCTACACTTTCCAGATTCAGACACAACTGCATCCCATTTTCTGACCCAGGCGCTGCTGCCCCTGCTCTGCCCTATCCGCCTCCAGTGCACAAAGGGCAGGGGAGAGGGTAAGTTATTCCCTCTCTCTCGCAGGCAGCAAAAGAAGCTGTTTCTGTGTGCGTTTAGGTGTTGCTTTGGTTTTTGTTTTCCCTAATACCAGGAACAAAACCCCAGGTTTCCTATTTTAGTTCCCAGAAGCTGATGCCCTTACAGTCTCGGGGTCAGCACATTCTCCACCTGCCAGTGGATGCCAGGCTAAACCAGCCACCTCTGCCATGGTTCTCCTCCTAGAGCTCTGTCAGTCACATCAGAAAGCTACTTGCAGTGCACTGAAATAAGTAATGTGTGGCTTTCCCTGGGGAGGAGGACACATGGGGATGTGGCAGTATCTCCTGCCTCCAGTGCTGTCCCAGCAACCAGAGAGGGTGTCACCACTGGTGCTAGGGGCTGTCCTGTGTCCACCTTCTTCTCCACCCCTGCTCTGATTTGGTTCTTCTCTACCTTCGTCAGCTTCCAGCTGTCTTAGGGACCAGAATGCCACCAATCCACCAAGGCAAGCACCACAGCAGCCACTGGCAGGAAGGGACAGCTGCTTGGCTTGGACAAGCAAGGATCAGACACCTTAGGAGCAGGGCACAACCACAGTGACTGACCTCACATGTTTGTGCGGACACCTCCTTCCCCTGCCCTTCCACCAAAGGCAGCAGCAGAACAGGAGATGGCTGAATAACCTGTCCCCAGCCCACAACAAGCACAGAAGCCCTTAAATAACTGTTGTCTGATCCAGAAGAATCATAGGGTTGGAAGGGACCTCCAAAAGTCATCTAGCCCAACTCCTCTACAGCAAGGAGGGACATTTCTATCTAGAACAGATTGCCCAGAGCCACATCAAGCCTGATCCTGAATGTCTCCAGGGATGGGGCCTCCACAACCTCTCTGGGCAACCTGTTCCAGTGATCTACCACCTTCAGATTAAAGAACTTTCTCCTCATGACCAGGCTAAATCTGCTGTTTTCCATCTTAAAACCATGACCCCTTGTCCTATCATTCTCTGCCCTTGTGAATAGCTCTTCCCCTTTCAGGGACTGGAAGATTGCTATAAGTTCTCCTCAGTCTTCTCCTCTTCAGGCTGAACAAGCCCAACTCTCTCAGCCTGTCTCCATAAAAGAGGTTCTCTGGCCCTCTGAGCACTTTTGTGGCCTTCTCTTCCATGCTGTAACAGGTTCTTGTTCCTTTTATGTTGGGAAGTCCAGAGATGGACGCAGGACTCCAGGTGAGGTCTAACCCGGGCAGACTAGAGGACCAGAATCCCCTCTCTCAATCTGCTGACCATGCTTCTTTTGAAGCAGCCCAGGAAGACTGGCAGCTCCCTCCAGCCAGTGGAGATTGCACTGGAAGGCAATGGGCTGCCCCGAACTTCAGCCCCACTGTGGCCTTGTGTCCTGCAGTCGGGAGAAGTAGCTGAGGGGGCTGGATGAGCTGTTGGTGCACACAGCAGCATCTGAAACTCTGCCGGCTGCCAGAGGAGATGGATTACATTTTAATTCAGGTCACCATTCCTTCCTCTCTTGTAAGAGCCCAGCAGTCCACCAGGCTCTGGCCAAGACTCATTTACCAATTTATCGTTGTGCCTGGGACAACATCCTACAGCGGGTGATGAGTTGCCTGGAGCTCCACAAGCATCCTGGGACACACATGGACACCAGATGAAAAGGATGTGCTGCCTCAATGGCTCTGCAGCTGCTAGGAGGTAAATGAGGAGGCGAAGCAGGAGGTGTGGGGAGGAGGCAGCTGCCAGAGGCACCAAGGGATGGGTTACTGTGCATAATTCATTCCCTCACTGCAAGAGGAGGCTAAGGAGCCAAGGTCTCCTCTTGCCGGAGCTGCTCTCCTCTGCTGGCGTGCAGCACAGACGCGATCAATCACAGCTACCGCAGCTCCCCTGTGACACTCCTGAGTGCTCTGCTGAGCAGAGATGAATTAGAGACCGTCATGGCTGTAACCATGGGGTGCCCAAGGCTCTCTGCTGGGGTCCTGCAACCACCGAGCTCCATTCTTGCTCCCCTCTCCACCACATTTCCTGAGACAGATGGGATCAAGAAGATAACAGTTGTAAACAGCAGCTCCAGCCCTTATAACAAGCTATTAATGAGACTGAGCTGCTTCTAACAGGAGACTAACAACCTCAGAACAAATAACACAGAGAACACAAACCCCAGGATCTGAGGTGTGGCTCGTGCCACGGGCACACTCAGACTGAGCCACGCTCAGTGGCTGGAAAACTCAACCATGTGCTCTGATCCAGCACACATCACCTCTGCCCCAGCCCTTCCGTGCCTCAGTTTCATCTCCTCTACGACAGTACAATACCAGCTGGGCTTTGTGAAGCTCCTCTGATGTGCTGCATCAGACCAGCTTGTTGCTGCAAATTGCTGAGGTACTGCAGACTGGGGTTCAGGATGGGACATTGACAGCAGTGTGACCCATTGAGCCTTCAGAGCCTAAACATGTGAGTGTTCAGCCCTGTTGGCATCAGCTGCCTGTCTGTAACAAGAAATCCTCTGTCAAGCTTGTTCCTGTGCACAGTGCAGACCCTGGGGCTGCAGCTGCTCTTCACCCTCTGTCCAACCATCTTCATCTCCAGAAGGAAGCCCTGAGCCATGATGTGTTCCCTCTTAGCAATCTCTGAAGCACCAGCTCCTGCATTGAGAGGATGAGAGTGCCCCTTGCTCCCACCAAGGGTGATGGCCACTCCATCCTGTGAGCATCACGGCCTTGTCCAGGAGGATGATTCCCCTGTCAGGACTCTGCTCCCCACTGCCAGGCAGAGCTCCTAGCTGCAGCTATTTTTTACTGGGTTGCTATTTTTACTGGATAAGGCTTGTGCAGACCACAGGCCCTTCCAATCTGCCCAAGGTGTCATCAATCTGCTGGGCAGCTGCTTCCACATCTGGGGAGGAAGAAGGGAAGTAAGGAAGAAGCCCTTGGGCTGAAACAGCACTAGGACTCAGAGGTTGAATATGGTGCCCTCCATCGCCTGCTGCCTCAGCCGCCCCAGTAGCTTGGGGAGACCTTTATTTCTCACCAGCATTACCAAGGCCACAAACTCATGCATGAGGTGCACAGCATTGTGCAGAGGTACCTGAGGAGAATGTGGGAGCCACTCCAGAGCACAAGCTAAGCAAAGGGGCAGTTTGGTCCTACTGATGCGTCCAGCTGTGATCCCACCCTGCTCCCCAAGATCACAACAAGCACAGATCACTCCAGTTAATGGACGAGTGATCCCTCAATAGTTCAGGCATCAGCAACACCTTGGAACTGCAAGGCTGCACCAGAGGGTCAGCACAGCAGGGGCAGGGGGGAAGGCAGGTGTGACCTTGAACTATGGGGCAAACACAGGAGGCTCTCGAAAGCTGACGGAAGGAAAAATCATTCCTGAAAGAGGAAACAAGGTGTGAACAAATGGAGGTGCTGAGCGAGGAGGCGTTGGCACTGTTCATGCCAAGTGCTGCAGAGGCAGCTTGCAAGCGGAGAGCAGCAGATGTGGTGGGAACAGGCAGTGCCCGGGGAGCCATGGGCCCTGCTGCCACACATACACTCGGCCCCGGCACTGAGAGTTAAAAATACACTGCTCCCAGCACAGTGCCTGGGAAAGGGTGGAGTTCCCATGGCACAGACAAAAACACAGGGAGCATGGAGGTGGTACAGCATGCAAACCCACTGCCATCTCTGACAGAGTGCTGGGCTGGGAATCGAGAGACTGCAGGAAGAAGCAGGAGGAGAATGCGTCAGTCATCAGGGATTCCTGATCGAGAGGCACCAAAAGCAGCTCCAGCCCTGACACTGCAGCTTCAGCTGATGCTCTGTGCTTTGGTTCACTGCCCACGGGAAGGTCCTGCCTCCACTGTCAAACCTCTTCTGCTATAGCTGACATCTGTCCATGCCCAGCATCAGCTCTGTGTGGGCCCTGCTGGGTTACTTGGCTCAAGTACTGCACCAGTGCTCCCCACCCAGGGGCACATGGCATCACACTGGTGCTGCGACAGCCCCACACTTGTTCCTTGTGAGAAGAAATCAGTCGCCACCTCTCTACACCCTCCTGCAGGTAGCTACCCATCTACCCGCCTGGGCTGGCATAGGCGTGTCCACGTTGACCTCAATGTTCTTGCCAAGCTCAGCAATTCAGAGTGATATAAGTACATCATCCATTATTACCATTTTCAATCTTGACACATGGAAAAATTAATTTTCTTTTAAAAAGTGATGTATGAAGAGCCCAGATTTGCCTGAATAATATACGAACCTATAATCTGGCTGTTATCCTTTGTCTGAAGCATTAACATTAGCAGAAGGCAATTTAGGATGATTGCTTTTAAGTTGTAAATCCAACGTTCAATTAGAGCATGAAATGAAAGACTTATCACCAGTACTGGCACAGAGATTTATTCTCAGAGCATTTCTTTTCAGTGGCAAAGATGCTGGATTTGTCGGAAGTGGCATGTTGGAAACAAGCGGCTTTTGTCTAACATCACCCTGAGAAACGGTTCAAACATTTCTGCATGTAGGAAAATAGCTGCATTTTGTAAAAAAAAAATCAACCTGATGCTTTGGATTTCAGTTACTGAGTTCAGTTCGAGGAGATTTACATCCCTCTGGAGGGTCTTGCTGCCCCACAGGCTGTAGAGGTGAATCACAGAATCATTAAGGTTAGAAGATGACCTCTACAAGGTCATCGAGTCCAACCATCAACCCAACCCCAGTAGACCATGTTTTCAAATGACACATCTACGTGTTTTTCCAACCCTGCCCTGGACAGCCTGTTTCAATCCCTGACCACTTTGTCAGGGAAGACATTTTTCCTGCTGTCCAAAGGTTGTTCATCTTGTCTCCTTTCCTAGGGTGGTGGTAGTGGAAGTCATGGTGATACCATGAATGTTTTAACAACCAGACAGAGCTCTTAGTAGCCTTCACAAGTCAAAAGCTTTGTGGAATCCCAAAATGAACTCTCTGTGAACTAAATCTTAGAAAAGCATGGCAAGGATGAATCTGTGAAGATCCAGCAACTGCAGAAGGAAGAGCACCTTCCTTAACACATGGAGAAAGTGTTACCTTCACAGGGCTTTTCAAGTGACTGCTTTGTCCCAGAGACTGCTGGTTTTCACCATGCACTGCCATTTCTTTGCTGTGTGCTTCTCAGTCCTAGTGCCCACTTGGCTCCATGCTCTCCAGCAGGAACCAGTACATGGTTGAGCCACCCAGCACTGGCTGGAATGGAAAAAAAATACATCTGTGCAGACTGCCTCCCCCTAATTCCTTCAAAACCACTCCAAAGTGGAGCTGAAGGGATGCTGGGGCTCCTGGAGCTGTGAGAGAATGAGTCTGTGTGGGCTGAACTCTTGACAGAGGGAGCCCTCCCCTTTCTGGCTCTGACAGGGGCAGCCACAGCCCCTTGGTCCCAGAGACTCTTGCCAGTACGCCCTGTTCCCACCCGGCACTATTAATCTGGCTAAGTGCTTGGATCTGGCAACCCGTCTGCACAGGAGCCCTGTACTGCATAATAATCCCTGGTGTGGGGACACAGGGTAGGGCCAGGGGAGAGCAGCTCACAAGCTCCATGAGTTGCTCCTCTCTGCAGACACAAGCAGCCTGGTCTGCCTGGGGGATCTGGTATCACTACGCTTCTTGGTACCCACAAAACACAGCCCTGACTCCCAGTTTCTTCCCCATTTACAGCTGTGACCCAGACACCCACGTGATGTCTCTGAGCCTCAGAGCATGATGCAGACCTGTATTTAACTTCCTGAGTCTGCAGCTCCCATTTCTCTCTGAGCCTCTTGCAACATTCACATACGCAGTTGCACAGTTATCACAGTATCATAGGATCAGAGAATCAAGCTCAGGTTGGCTTGAACACCTCCAGGGAAGGGGCAGCCACAGCCTTTCTAGGCAGTCAGTTCCAGAGTCTCTCCACCCTTGTACTGAAGAATTCCTAAGAGCTAGTCTAAACTTACTCTCCTTCAGTTTGAAACCATCTCCCCTTACACTATTACTAAATCCACTTGTGAATGTCCCTCTCCAGCCTTCCTGTAGGTTCCCTTCAGGTATTGGAAGGCAGCTATAAGGTCTCCCCAGAGTCTTCTCTTCTCCAGGCTGGACAACCCCAGCTCCCTCAGCCTATCCTTATAGTAAAGGTTCTCCAACCCTTGCATCATCTTTGCGGTCTACTCTGGACTCACTCCAATGATTTTATGTCCTTCTTATGTTTGGGACACCAGAACTGGAGCCAGTATTTGAGGTGAGGTCTCACAACAGCAAAGTAAAGGGGGACAATCACATCATCTGCTCTGCTGGGCACAGTTCTCAGAGAAGTATCACATACCCCACATTGGAAAGGACCTTGAGGATCATCCAACCCTTTAAGCTAAAGAAATAGAGTTTAAATGGGATGGCCCATCACCCTGTCAAGCTGAGCCTTAACACTGTCTGTAGCTGCAAAATCCATCACTCCCTAGAAGATTATTCCAATGTCTAATTGCTCTCACAGTGAAACATTTTCCTCTGGAGTCCAATCAGAATGTCCTCAGGGGCAACTCGTATCCATCACCCCTTGTCTTTTCTATGAGATTCCATGTGAAAAAGGCGTCTCCATCTTGTCAGTAGCCACTCTTTATGGACTGATATATGGTAATAAGGCTCCTTCTAAGACTTCTCAAAGATTAACAAATCCAGCTCTTTCAGCCTTTTCTTCATATGGCAGCGTGAAGATGAGCTGTAACACACCTGACATTGACCTGCTGACACAACCCAGCCAAGCCCATCATGCTCAGTGCAAGGGTCTGACTTCTGCAGCACAGGGCTGGACAGGAACCGTCATCAGGACTTTTTGGTAGAACTGTTATTCAGTCACACTTCCACATGCTCAGGGTGGCCCTTGTTGGGTTTGATGCAGGGCTTAGCGCGGAAGTACCAGGGAAATGGTTAAGGCAGGAAAAGGTCTGAGGGAGGTCTGTTCCCTCAAAAGAAATGGCCGGGTCTGTTCACACCAAGCTGCCTCTCAAAGTCATGGCACTTATCACCTTGCGGAGATATTTTCCAGCCACTCTCTGCACTGAGGATGTCTGGATGGATCAGAATTGCACCTCTGGTCTGGGCAGCCTCTGGCAAAAGTTTATACAGCATCGGATTGGAAAATGAAGTACTAGAAAGTTTCTCGCAGCGAGAACATTTGTCACCGAGATGTTTCACGGAATAAACCCTGGGCACAGGACCAAGAGAAGTAATTGGACTGGCCACATTCCACGTTTGAAATACTTGTCTTGGGCTTTTCAAATGTGAACGGAAGATCAGGTCTTTCTTCCAGAGAGGGAGGAACAGAGGGGCTTATGGCATTTGTTTCTTGGGTTCACACATCTTCTACCCCGAAGCCACGCTGCCGCATCCTTTGGAACACTGTCAATGTGAAAATCTGCTGCTTATTGCCGCCCTGACCACCCTGAAATGCACCAGGCTGCTCAGTGACTCCACAGGCTCCTCAGGCATCACCCTGCCTTTCTCAACAGGGGTCCTTTGGGTCCTTGGGTGGTTGGCAACCAGTCCTTCAGCTAACACACACCTGATAGGTTTTGACTTAACAAAAGTCACTCGTTTTCAAGCAGCAATGGAGACATAAGAGCAGCCCCTGGAGGCTGCCCAGACTTCCTTCCCAGGGCTGCTCACGCACTCAGCACCAAAGGCTGCAGCAGGCTGTATGGGCAGGTAGAGAAGTACTCAAGTAAGTATTAATTGCTGGCTTCAGGAGATAACTAATGGGACTCAGAGCCCCCTACTGCACCCCTCGCAGCTCATACTACATGTCTCAGCCCAGGCGCAAACCCTCTGCCTCCTCAGCCTGGCAGTGAGCAGAGTCGGGTGGATTATGACAGTGTATGTCTGCCAACGGGAGATCTGCCATCCATATTTAAAGCCAACTGAATCTCAGGAGTGGGATGAAGAGCCCTTCATAAGGCAGCATCCATCATCCTGGGTTTTAATTTTGCGCTTGCTCACTCGCTGCGTAGCACATTGGGAAAATGAATAACAGATAAATAATTCACCAAACCGTTCAACCTCTTGGTTCTCCTCATTGTCACAGAGCTTGGGCACCCAGCACAGGAATCCTAGAGGCACCAAGGGCAGGGACATGGCTCTTGGGGGCTGGTACTGCACCAGTGCATTACACAGCACTTCTGAAATCCCTGTGGCACCAGCTGTGACCCCATGCCTGCCCTAATGGGTCCAGAGAGAGACGTCAACATCACAGAATGGTGTGGTGGGAAGGAACCTCTAGAGATAATCTAGAGCAGGATCTCCTAGAGCAGATCCCACAGGTACAGTCCAGACAGGTTTGGAATGTCTCCAGAGCAGAGACTGCACAACCTCTCTGGGCAGCCTGGACCAGGGGTCTGGGACACCCAAAGTAAATAAGTTTCTCCATATGTTTAGGTGGACTCTTTTGTACTCCAGTTTCTGTCCACTGGCCCACATCACAGTCAATGCCTACAAGCTAGCTGCACCACGCCACAACCATGACACACTGATTCCTCTTGTCCCTTCTGCTGCCCAAGGTCTGGCTGATCCTTCCTGCTCTAATGCAGCTCTCTGCTCATCCCTCTCTTTCCAGAAAGAGCCATGTGCCTGGTTCAAATGCTACAGCAGCACCTGAACAGAAGTCACTCTCCCAGTAGGCACATGGGGCTGCTAGTCATGAGCAGTGGCCCAGCACTGGTGCTGAGTTCAAAAGCAAGTGGAGTGTGTAACGCCTTGCATGGATACCATGAGAAAATCTGTGGAGGTGCCAATGAGCAGTATTGTGAGTCCTGTGAACAGCCTCCAAGGACAGAGCTGCTAGCAGGGATGGTCAGTGCCAGTGCTGTGCCCAGGTTGCACAGGTGGAGATCATAGAGTCTTTGGTTGGAAGACACCTTTAAGATCATCAAGTCCAGCCTTTGACCCAGCACCACCAAGTCACCCCTAACCCATGTCCCTTTAGAAGGGGCAGCTCACTCCTATTCCTTCCCCTACCACAGTCCAAGAGAGCGAAACATGAGCCCAGCACCAAAGCAAAAGGCGACCTTGGTTCACCTTCAGTCTCTGCCTCATTTGTGCTGACCTTTAATAACTGCAGACAGGGAGATGGAGGAGTCAGTTTGCATCAGGAATTCACTGAGGTGTCTGCTTTCTCTGCTTCTCAAACCTGAGCTGCTCCGATGAGCAATTAGTGCTACAACCTACAGCCAGCATTTTAGAAGTCTATTTGCATCTAGTTAGGAAGGAAAACGCTGATTAATTTGTTCTGATTCACTCCAGAAAAAAACCCAACCTACCCAAACCTGCTCAAGGAGCTCAAGCAGCTTATGAATTGCCTCATTCAGGACAGTAAATATGGCATCGGTGCCTCCCTGCGTGTTTTAAAGACACCTTCATGGGCTGTGCCTGTGTAGAAGAGATTTGTTTTAATATTTTACTGAGGAATGCATATTTCATCTGCGTGGTGCTCTGGAGCGAGCGATTTATTATCCTGCAAAGCTCCTTCGGCCATGGAGAGAGTGATTGTGGCCATGTGGACACGTGCAGCTGCTACAAGCCCTGTGATACTGCTGTTGCCCTGAGATGAGGTTCAGGATGCACCAGGCAGTAGCCAACAGTCAAGGTGCTGAGCTGCATTAACAAAGGTATCATCAGCACAGATACATAAGTCATTATCCCGCTTTACTCAGCACTGGCCAGACCACACCTTCAGTTCTGTGGTCAGATTTGGTCCTTGCTATACACAAAAGACATGGGCAGTCTGGACAGAATCATAGAATCATTAGGGATTGGAAGGGACCTCGAAAGATCATCTAGTCCAATCCCCCTGCCACAGCAGGAT
>JAOXOE010028848.1:0-15434 GCA_028565055.1 Phoeniculus purpureus
TCTTGAACTGAGGGGCCCAGAACTGGACACAATACTCCAGATGTGGTCTCACTAGTGCAGAGTAGAGGGGGAGAAGACCCTCTCTTGATCTGCTAACCACCCCCCTTCTTATCCCCCGCAGGATGCTGTTGGCCCTCTTGGCCACAAGAGCACACTGGTGGCCCATGGTCATCCTGCTGTCCACCAGGACCCCCAGGTCCGTTTCTCCTAGATGTAGCTAGTGGAAGCCTGCCTTCATCTTGGCTGAGGGAACTGGGAATGTTCAGCCTGAAGAAGAGAATGCTCCAGGGGGACCATTCCTTATAGCAGCCTTCCAGTACCTGACTACAACAAAGCTAGAGAGGGACTTTGTTTGAGGGACTCCAGTGATAGGACAAGGGGGATGTTTCAAGCTAAAAGAGGGAGATTTAGATGAAATCTGAGGGAGAAATTCCTCTCTGTGAAGGTGCTGAGGCACTGACACAGGTTGCCCAGGGAGACTATGGCTGCTCCATCCCTGGAAGTGCTCAAGGCCAGACTGGATGGGGCTCTGGGCAACCTGTTCTCGTGAGAGATGCCACTGCACATGGCAGAGGGTGGGAACTAGATGATCTCCCTTCCAATTCAAACCGTTCTACGGCTCTATGGTACATGTTCTCCCTCACTGATGGCAACATCAGAACAAAAGAATCAAGATTTCTTTCTGAGCAATCCTTGGTTGTAAACAAGACCTGACTGTGGATTTAGCGTGCTGAACTCGCTATATGACAATTTAGATCCCCAAGGATTATTTTTGTTACTGCTGAGCTTGAAACTGATGTAGAATGTGGGTTGGATTATCTTTTTTTTTTTTTTTCTCTTGGTGTTTTTAACTGCTCATGAAAATATTTTGTTGAATAGTAGGAGTGGTTGGTACCTTTCCAATTTGGAACTGCTTAGCTCAGGGCTTTGTAAAATAACTGCTACAACTGAAAAGTACTGCAGCAGCACAAAGAAAAGAAAAGATAAAGAAAACTCTGCAGACTTATAAACACACTATTTTCTCTTTCTAATTGAAATCCAGATGTTGAAAATAAAACACATGGGCAGAAAAGAATTTGATTTCACTTTTAAAGAAAACCAATACTTTTTACTTCTTTCATTTGACCAGTTTTATAGAGCTTGGAATTTTTACATTACAGCTGTGTCTTGCGGTGCGCGCTAAGAGTTAGTCCTGTGCTTGAGGTTACAGAATCAGTGGCTCAAAATAAGATGCATTTAGCTTCATCGTCTCAAGTATTATCCCATAAGAGTACAGAAATTGTGGTAAGAGAATAACTTGTGTATTGTCTGTTCAATGCTCTTCTTCCTTGTGAGGATCAACTCATAGCAGCAATTCTTAATCTTTTAGACAGTCCTAGGCACACAGAGTCTGTGATGAAGCTATGCCAGTGTCCCATGCTGTAGCTACTTATCACTTCTATTGTGATTGCTGGATGTGCAGGATTATGGCAGAGGAGCGCTTTAACATCTACACACAACAGGGAGCAGGCACCAGTTTGCATGCCCAAGCTGAGCTGCTTCTGCCTCGAGATGCACAGATGTCTATTTTAAACCCTAGGAAAGCTGCTCAGTGCACAAACATTTTGAGATGGCATGTTCTGACTGTCACAACAGTTTAAGCAGATGTATTATTTTCCATTTGTAGAACAAATGGACTTTTCTGAAACAAGATACAGTTACTTGATTTCAAAATCAATTTTATTGTGTGATGAACATGTGAACATCAGGCCACTCATTCATGAACTTCAGCATGGAAGTAGGACTCTTTTTATTCAGCAGAGACATCCAGCTGTGGTGAACAGGTTGCTGCAGTTTTAGTGATGAATTTAATTGGCATCCAGTGACAATAACATCGCAGAGGGTACTGCAGGTCAAACTTCAGCTTCACTGGCAGAGCTCTATGGGGAAGCTTCCACAGTACCTGTTGAACTATTGTTCCTTCCATTCAGTACTATCAGCATCTCTCTTTCTGATAAACAAGAGGCTTTTTATTTAAAAAAGAGAAACCAACCAAAACCCTCACAAGGGGTTCAATGTGCCAGGATGGTTTAAAATATTACTTGCATAAGAAAAGGTGAATAAACTCAAAACACCTCCCAGAAAAGCAAGGAGTTGGGTTTTCTTTTTTAATGATAAAAATCTCATGTCACACTATGTGTTGCATTGTGAGTCTCCTACAAAACCATTTGATTAGGAAAGCAGAGGATAATTGGCATGACAAAAACAAGGACACAAGAAGTAAGTCATTATATGCTGTTTCCACAAATATTACTGCTAATCGTGTCAATTAAATTATCTAATTAGCCTACAGTAAATCACTTGAGCACACACTAGCACAAATTCAAAGCATATGTCTCTACAGAGGAACTAATAGTTCCTAAAGGGTCACAGTTGAAGAAAAGCCATGAGACATGGCATGAGCTCTGATTTGAATTTGGTTAAGAATCAAAGATACTTAGGTAGTGTTCAGGTCATCCTGCTGACTAGGAAATGATCTGATAATAAGCATTACAAGTGGCATGCCAAAACCAGACCTGGACACATCTTGACCCTTCTAGAAGAGACCCCAAAAATGTGGTTGCATCACAGTAGGGTTGAACCCACATTACAATGCTCTACAAAGCAGGACATCACCAAACCACAGAACGCCCACTTGCAACATACTGCGCAGACCTGTAGATGTGAAGTATGCTCTGCTCAGTTCCTAGGACCTCATTTCATTCACTGTGACCAGCTGGAAGGGAAAATCCCCTACCCTTAAATTGTCTGGAAGCCTCAGGCACACTGCTGCTAAGTTAGTTGCAGCTCTATGCCTGCAGGAACCATGTTGCAAATGGTTCCTGGTCTATGCTGACTTCCCACAACTTTTTTAGCTAAGTACTTCTTCCCACAGGCCAAAACCCCCTAGGGCTCTTCTCTTGCTTGGACAGTTCAGGGAGTCATGGGATCCTCCAGAACTTTTAATTTGCCTGGGCACGAGTAGTCATACAATCACCAAGGTTGGGAAAAAACCTCCAAAATCATTAAGTCCAACCATCCGCCCTACAACCCCTAACCACTAAGCCATCTCCTGAAACACCATATCTACCCATTTTTTGAACCTCTCCAGGGAGGGCTGGGTGCCTGCACCACCTCTCTGAGCTGCCTGTTCCAAGGCTTCACCACTCTTTCTGGGAAGAAGTTTTTCCTAATATCCAATCTGAACCTCCGCTGACGCAAATTGACCCCCTTTCCTCTCGTCCTATCACTAGTCACTAGGGAGAAGGGGCCAACCCCTGCCTCACTATAACCACCCTTCAAGTAGTTGTAGAAAGCAATGAGTTCTCCTCTCAGTGTCCTCTTCTCCAGACTGAACAGCCTGAGCTCCCTTAGCCTCTCCTCAGATGTCTGTTTTCTGTCGTGATGTCTGTTTTACCCTCTGCATGATGCACAGGGCCAACACCATTTCTATACAGAGAAAATAAGCAGCTTGCAGGCACTGGGATCATAGACTTGGCTAATCTAAGAACCGAGTTCCCCTCCAAACTAAATCCTTTATCTAGATATGATCTTTATCTGTAGCTATAAATAGGAACCTCGAGCTAATACCCCTCTCATAGTCTTCCTACACACAAATGCTACACAGGCGATGCCTCCTTACTCTAATCTTTGATGACATCCCCAGTAAGGTGCATTGCTTTGTGAGAGAGGTAAGAATGGCCTTAGAAGACTAAGGACAGTGAAAATACTGTGTTGTGATGTTTGATACTTTTGGGAAATGTTCTTTCCAATCATCAGTACAACAGATAAAATAAATGAGGAGTGTCCAAAGAATAGTTAGTGACGAAATATGTTGGGAAATTGGTGTTTGGAGGATGTTTCTGCAAAGTGATAAAGAGGAGGCTGCCATTTCCCACTTGGCTCTATTTGACGTTGTTGTTCATTGATGTTAATTTCTCCCATTTTACATGTTCAATAAGACATAAGCTACGTTTTCATTTAGTTGTGGTGCAATAAAACTGACTGAAAACCAACACACACATTTTAAAGCTGAGCTAATTAACACTTTGATCTATCAAGGTGTTCAAGTATGCAGTCTACTGTTTTCAAACAATAAATTCTTATATAAAAGTTTTTCGTGGAAAGAATTTTCAAAGGAAGACTGTCTGGATATAAACTCAAAAGGTAAATCACTACAGGATAATATTTAGATTGTATCAAAAGGTAATTGAGAAGAATTTTTGAGAGCGAAAGAGGAACACAAGCACCAAAATAATGTAGATTCTTCAGTCATAGATTAAATTTTGTAATTAACTTTTTAAGTTGCAAAAATATCTTCAGTAGCTGTAAAGCCAAGTGTGAAATAAACATGTTCACATCTGTGAAAAGCAGCTCTCAAAAGAAGTTCTGGATAGAATCATAGAATGTTCTAGGCTGGAAGGGACCTGTAGAGGTCATCTAGTCCAGCCTCCCTACACAGGGACAACTCTACCTAGGTCAGGTTGCTCAGAGCCTCATCAAGCCTGACTTTAAATGACTCCAGGGATGGTGCCCCCACCACTTTCCTGGGCAGCCCATTCCAGCAATCATTGAAGAACTGTCTTCTAATATTCAGCCTAAAATCTATCCTTTCCCAGCTTGAATCTGTTGCTTTTCATCACTGGCAGGAAGTTCTTCCTTTCTTCCTTCCATTCAATAACTCTCCACTTCCCACTAAATGTTGTTCCATAGCCATCATATAGAGAACTTCTGACTTTTTTTAACAACTGAAATTACTTCCCCATTTATTATCCTTAATGGATGCACCAAAACTTTGGGGTCAAAAATTTAAACTGCTTTTTTATCTCTCCCCCAGAGCAAACAGGGCTATGTGTCTAGTTCTAGGCCCCTCAGTTCAAGAAGGACACAGAACTGCTGGAGAGAGTCCATCATAAAGCAACAAAGATGATGAATAAAGTAGAACACTTCCCTTATGAGGAAAGGCTGAGGGACCTGGGTCTCTTTATCTTGGAGAAGAGGAGACAGAGGAGTGACCTCATTAATGTCTATAAATATGTGAAGGGTGGGTGTCAGGAGGATGGAGCCAGGCTCTTCTGCCCAGGGGGGTTGTGGAGTCTCCTTCTCTGGAGACACATAAGCCCTGCCTGGATATGGTCCTGTGCGACTTGGTCTAGGTGATCCTGCTGTGGCAGAAGGATTGGACTAGATGATCTTTCAAAGTCCCTTCCAGTCCCTACTGCTCCATGACTCTGTGATTTACAGTCTGCAGAGATTCACAGTAACTTGGTGAGTTGTGCAAGGAGTTTCTGTCGTTTTTCCATGCACAATAACTCTGAGTGCCTCTGTCTACAAGTGCAGGAGGCCAGTTCACAATAGTCAGTGTCTAAACTGAGTGCCTATCTAACTTCTAAATGTCATAAAATACATAAACAGCAATCAGGGTTTAGTTCATGTTACCTTTTGTTTTCTAACTGAAGATATTATATTTTAATAACAAAATTGTTCAGGAACAAGAGATTTATTAAAACAATATTTATAGACGTTCCTCCAAGGACTGAGTATATCTTGGAGATAAAGAGACTGATACTTCAATTATCTGTGTCGCCAGTGGAACACCCTACACCTTCACCACAACCAGTTCTATCTCTGGATAGGAACCAATGTCACTCTTTCAGAAGTTAATCTTTCATTTATTATTTTGTCCTTGTTTGGAGAGACTGTGACGACATCTTTCCTTTTGTGAAAAAGTGCAATTGAAGAAGAAATATTTGGACAAAAATATGATCTAGGCTAATACAGGTTTTCCCTTTCGTTCTCAATTCTTCTTCATCATGCTACCCACTTAATAGATTCTCAGTGAATTCTAGTGTTGAGCACAAAGCAGAGGTGGTGCAAAGAGGAATGCCTCGTATTGAGAGTGTTTGCTGTCAGCGTGGCTGTCACTTACAGACAGGCAAACTACATCTGCAAATCTTGTGTGGTTGTGATGCTGGGCAGAAATTTCCTCAAATACAGATGAGCTGCATGTAAGTTAAACAAAAAGAACATCAAGGTCAGCAGAGACAGAGAAAGGAAGAATACACAGATCTTGGTATTTCTTCCATGAGACTGACTTTTCCCTCTTTTCTGTAGGTTTAAGATATTGAATGCCCCTGACACATGACCTTTATCAGGTACATCGTGAATCCATTTTGAGTTTCTATTTTATTTAAAGATAGATGTCATTGATTTTATTGACTACTCAGTGTCACAGCCAGCGCAGGTGCTGTAGTCAAGACAAGTGTTGCAGTCTTTTAACATTTGCTTTCTTTCCTAACTCCTGGCTTGCATAATTCAGACATAATTAAGCATTCATGTAAAGGCATTTCACAAAGCAAGTACAGTCATAAATATACATACATTTTTTTTCTCTTGGAAGGAAACAGTCTTACAGTGATGGATTTGATTTACTCATAATAATCATCAGAAATTTGCATATGATGAGCAAATTTTCGACACGTGATGTCTTGCAGGAAATGCACTATTTTTAATATGAAATTGCTGGAAATTTTAAACAAAGGAATTTTTAAATAGCAGCTAAGAAGTACTTGCTAACAACATCTTGTTCACTCGAAGATACAGAAGTGTGTCGATTTGCTGAGAAGAAAAGTCTTTGTTTGCCAGGAACACTTGCTTAATATGGATCAAGGGATTACGTTGTCTTTACATGACATTTAGCATAAAAGTCCCCAATTCCTTTGGATGGCACAAGGTTCACTCTCTCATGTGATAAAATTTCTTCTTTATAGGTGGAAGAAATCCTGCTAATGAAGAAACTGTATGTTTCAGGTAATCATTGAAATGTTCAGAGCTACATACCTTGTAAAATTATTCCAGACAGAAGTTAATGGTCTTCTAGTGTAGATGTGCCTCAGTTCATAGTTTTCCATCATTCAGGACCACCCTCTTGTTTTACTGGACTTTGCTGAAGGATTTTCCACCTTTTCTCTGCCCTGGTGAGATCATACCTGTAATGCTGGATCCGGTTTCAGGCCCCCCAGTTCAAGAGAGACAGAGATTTACTGGAAAGAGTCCAACAGAGAGCTACAAGGATGATGAAGGGACTTGAACATCTCTCCTATGAAGAAAGGCTGAGCAACCTGGGGCGTTTAGCCTGGAGAAGAGAAGTCTGAGAGCTATCTTAGTGATGTCTGTAAATATCTGAGGGGTGGCTGTCGAGAGGAAGGGGTCAGTCTATTTTTGGTGGTGCCCAATAATAAGACAAGGAATGATGAATATAGGAAGTTCCACTTCAACATGAGAAGAAGTTTCTTCACAGGGAGTTGGAGTTGCTGTCCCTGGAGGTGTTTAAGAAAGGAGTGGATGTGGCACTTAGGAACAGGGTTTATTTGGCATGGTGGGATTGGGTTGATGGTTGGACTGGATGATCTTCCAATCTCTTCCAACCTCATTGATTCTGTGATTTTATGATTCTATTCTATGATGCAAAAAGATACCACGTTTGGGAGCTGGAGTTCCAACACACTGGATAACACTTCAAACCCTACTTCAGAAACAGTTCTTAATAAACAAGATGGAAGAGGGACATAGTCAAATGAGCTCCAGCTACAAAAGGTATTTTATACCCACCTATTTCTCTATGGGTTTTCTCCCTAACTGTCCCACAGCTCCGCTTTTTCCTTTCCCTCTTAGTCATTTAATCATTCTCCATAGTTACTACTTAATTTGTCCCTCTGTCATTTCTTATTTTTACTTCATGTGCCACCCAACCTCATAATAATACAACTTTATAACAAGTACTTTACAAAGAACAGAACTGAAAAGGTCTTACCAGCAACCAATTTTTCCTAGTCTTGAGCATGCAGTGGCAATATTATAATTCTTCGTATTTGAAAGAGTTTGCTATTACTAAGGAAGAAAATTAACATAAAGCCCCATAATGTTGGTTCTGTCTAACACTGAGTATCTTCCTTTTTCCTCCTGCTTACCCACCTTTTTTATTTCCATCCTGGTTTTTTACCTATAAATTCTTCACAGAAGGAACTAGCTTTGTTCATTTGGGTTTTGTTTGGTTGTATTTTTTAGAATTGTAAAATCATAGAGTGGGTTGGGTTGGAAAGGTCCCTGTGGAACCTGGCCTTGAGCACTTCCAGTGATGAGATATCCACACATTCTCTGGGCAAACTGTTCCAGTGCATCACCACCCACATGGTGAAAAACCTTTTCCTTACAGTTAATCTAAATCTACATCTGCCCTCTTTCAGTCTGAAGTCACTACCCTTGTTTTATTTTCTTTTAAGTTGTTTTTAGCATGTGTATCCTCTATCTAAAAAGTAATGCCAGGGTTCTTGTCCTACCACTACCCTCTTTGTCCAGAGAATATACAGACCCCTGAGGTCTGAGTACAGGGCACTCGCATATGGGCATTACTTAATTGAATGAAGCATTCAGCTAGAAGGAAGTTGCCACCAACCTCTAACCATAGACTCATAGATTCATAGAATCACTGAATCATAGAATGTTAGAGGTTAAAAGGGACCTCCAGAGATCATCTAGTCCAACCTCTCTGTCAGACCAAGATCACCTAAGTCAGGCCACGCAGGGCTGCGTCTGGGTGGGTTTTGAACGTCTCCGAAACAGGAGACTCCACAGCCAGTCCGAGCAGCCTACTCCAGTGCTCCATCACCCCTGGCATAACTTGAGGCCGTTTAGGGAGCTTGCAGGGATCTTACGGTTCCATTTGGATCACACTGATAAAACAGTATATTGTACACCAATAACAAGCCAAATAACAGACATAATACTGACAAAGACAATGATATTAGTAATAACAACAACAATAAGAATCATGAGATGATTATGGTTAGGGTATGTCATTGTTCCTGGCTCTGTTGCAGATCTGAGGTGACACAAATGTTTTCAAAGCACTCTGCTAAGGTAACCCCTCTGCCTACAGCACATTGAGCCAGTAGTGAAAAACTGCACGTTGGGAAGCAAATACAATGCTTGTCATTGCTGGGAGACGACACAGCTGTAGCTTCCCACTTATTAGGCTGAAAACGCGTCCCGTACTGTATTGCTCTGGGCTTTGTCAGCGCACACAGTGAGCATTTTTGACACAACACAGGCTGATCTAACCAGACACAATGTGACCCACGTAACAAATGGCACTAAAAAGGGATTTGCTTCTTTAATGGATCAAAACAGGCAATTCTTTGACAACACTGTTTGCAGCTGCCCTTTCGTATTACAGATAACTGTGATTATTAATAAGTACTTGACACTTTATCCATTTGCTTGTTCATTCAGAAACATCGCCAACATGATGTTTCAGAGAGGTCTGCAAGCTCTGTAGAACATCACACGAGGATCATGCTCTGCCTGTTGGGACATACCAAAACATCACAGCAATATTCAGATGTGCACCTTGTCCACTTTGCTCTCGGTGACACAGATTGTCATAAGCAGCCATTAAAATCAGGGAAGACTTTCTGCACACTGGAGCATTATCTATGTAGTTATTTTAGTGTGCACAGAAATAATGTCCAGACACTTCTCTAGCATCAACCATTCCAGTTACAGAACAGTACAAGCAGTGCTGAGCTCAGCTTATTGGACAATTGTGGCCAGTCCAGCCATCCACAGAGCCAGGCTTTCCCCTTCTGCAGAGTATGAAAAATTAAAAGGAAGGCTGCCTAGCAGAGAGGGGTCTAGGGATGTTGATTGACAAGTACTGAACATGAGCCAGCAGTGTGCCCAGTTGGCCAAGAAAGCCAATGGCATCCTAGCCTGTATCAGGAATAGTGTGGCCAGTAGGACCAGGGAGGTTGTCCTGCCCCTATACTTGTCTATGGTGAGGGCCCACCTCGAGTGCTGGTTGCAGTTTTGGGCACTGCAGTGTAGGAAGGGCATTGAGATGCTGAAGAAGATGCAGAGAAGAGCAGCTAGGCTGATTAGGGATCTGGAGAACAGGTCTGATGAGGAGAGGTTGATGGAGCTGGCATTGTTCAGCCTGGAGAAGAGGCTGAGGAGAGACATCATTGCTTTCTACAACTACCTGAAGGTAGCTGTACCTGAAGGGAGGTTGAAGTGAGGCAGGTGTTGGCCTTTTCTCCCTAGGGACTAGTGATAGGATGAGAGGAAACGGGGTCAAGTTGTGTTAGGGGAGGTTCAGGTTAGATACTAGGAAAATCTTCTTCCCCAAAGAGTGGTTTGGGGTTGTAGGATGGATGGTTGGACTTGATGATATTGAAGGTCTTTTTCAGCCTTGATGATTCTATGATTCCATACAGAATTATAAGGCCTTGCTCTTCAAGCCATTCCCAGTTAAGGTAGTTGGAAAATCATTCTGGAGCAGCTTAGAGACCAGTGAATATCCTTGATAACACCTCAAGAAAAGAAAGCATCTTTCAGCTTTCTTTATTCACAGGCAAAACTCTCAGTAGTTGTAGAGTCAACAGAAACAGGGGGAAGAGTTTCCACGAGCCATCTGTGAGCTCTGTAGCTGCTTCAGTCAGACAGAGCCAAGAGCGTAAAGAATGCTGATGGTGCACAGAACATAACACAAGACAGCAAGGAAAAAAAGAAGGAAAAAACCAGTGATGGCAGCTGATTCATGTGCTGTTGCTGCTGCCATGATGAACCCAGCTGAAGGAACAGTGAGTACAGTCTGCACCTTGCAGCAAGTGTCCTGCCCTGCTCTTCCATGATCCAGCCATTCTCCTTCTCTGCCTACACATCGGATTGCACAGACATTGTCCAGGGCCACTTGAACCAAGGACAATTTTATTAATCTGATAAATTAAACTGGGAGCTGAATTTCAAAACAATTAATTTTTATTCTTGTTGGGAAGAAGCTATTGACTGTTCTGCTTTTGACCACCTGTCATTAAAATCAGGAGTACTTCTGCATTTTAGCAGGGACTAGGGTGCCTGGTTCTGAAAAGAAAGACCTGAAGGGACACCGTAGAGAGGTGGGTGCTGGTCTCTTCTCACAGGTCATTAGCCATAGAACAGGAGGGGACCTCACACTCAAGCTGCACCAGGGGAGTGTTAGGCTGGACATGAGGAAATATTTTATCCCCTGAAAGAGTGGTGAGGCCTTGGAACAGGCTGTCCAGGGAGGGGGTTCAGACCCCATCCCTGGAGGTGTTTAAAGATAATTTAGGTGTGGTGCTTAGAGATCAGAGAATCACAGAATCACAGAATATTAGGGATCGGAAGGGACCTTGAAAGACCATCTAGTCCAATCCCCCTGCCACAGCAGGATCACCTAGACCAAGTCACACAGGAACACATCCAGGTGGGTTTTAAATGTCTCCATTTATTATTAATGAGGCTCCAAAACTCCCCTGGGCAGCCTGTTCCAATGTTCTGTCATCCTCACTGTGAAGAAGCTCCTTCTGATATTTATATGGAACCTCCTATGTTTCAGCTTACACCCAGTCCCCCTTGCCCTATCACCAGATGACATTGAGAAGAGCCTGGCTCCATCCTCCTAACATCCACCCTTCACATATTTATAGACATTATTGAGGTCTCCTCTTAGTCTCCTCCAAGCTAAAGAGACCCAGCTCCCTCAGCCTCCCCTCATAAGGGAGGTGTTCCACTTCCTTCATCATCCTTGTGGCTCTGTGATGGACTCTCTCCAGCAGCTCCGTGTCCTTCTTGAACTGAGTGGCCCAGAACTGGACACAATACTCCAGATGTGGTCTCACCAGGGCAGAGTAAAGGGGGAGAAGAACTTTTCTTGATCTGCTAAGCACTCTTCTAGAGATGGTCGAGTGGTGACCTTGGTAGCATAACGCTGTTGGTTGCAGTGGCCCCAGCTTGCCCGTGACGCCGTGTATTTTAAAACGTATGCGTTTTTATGGCTGCAGTCATCAGTACTTACATATGCATTTAATTGAAACCTTCCCACATTTCTTTTTAGAGGAGAGTTGCTTGGTGTTACACCAGCAAAGACAGACTGAACTGTAAAATGATGTAACACTGCTCAGGATTTTAAAAGAAAATTGAATTATATGAGAATTTTTAGCCGTTCAAGCTTATTCACACATACTTGTCTAGGAGAATGAGTGTAGTGCTCAGGCTAGCTTTGCCTCTCTCAGCTGTTTGTACCACTGCAATCATTGTATCTAGGCACCAGATTTCTTTGCTGGAAAAGAAATGGTTATTATAGGTTTCATGTGAAATAACTGGTTATGTGTCAGCAGCTGCTGTGGAGAGCTGCAGATACGGCAGTGACTGTACAGAATGAGTGCTGGAGAGATTTGGATACACATCACTGAGCGCTGGAGAGACTACAGACACTGTAGAAGACCACAGTGCCATCCTGCTCTGCAAAGGACATATATTCCCAGGAAACACCTTTAGAGAGATTCTCAAGGGACAAAATCCAATACAAAGAAAACAGATTCCTGTGAACCAGAATCCCAATATACTTCCATGTCTTTCAGAATACATGAGAATGAACATTCAATTCCCTTTGAAAGTTGTTAGGGGCATTTTAATTGACTCCACAATTCTAGGAAAGACTAGAAATGACAATATTAACTTGGCAGATACAACTGGTGATAGTATTGGGTTGGTGTAGCGATTAATATTTTAATAGATGTATATATGGCTATAGTGGCATTACGCTGTGGCTAGCCATATAAACTCTAAGCTTGCTGCTGTAGTAATTTGCTCAATTAGTAGTCACCGGATACTTGTTTTGGATCTTACAAGAATGAATTGTTAATCAGTAACCAGGTAGAGCTACAACACTCACAAGTACAAACTATAGGCATGTGTATTTTGAGTAGGATTTCTGTACGTTGAGTCATCTCTGATAATTCTTGCCTCTAGAATTTTATGGTATATTAGAAAATATGTGATACGTGGAGTATGTTACCAATTGTGATTACAAGTGACACAGGTATGTACCTGTTTATCATCCACCCCGCTTTCTATCGATGGACTTGCTGAGGAAATAGTTAACCCACATGTTATCCCACATATTTCTTTTAAAAAGGAGATTTCTTCCTCATAATAAAAAGCACACCTGTTCTGACATGAGGCAAATGGCAGTTTATATTCTTATCTGAGCCACCAGCTTGTGCCATATGGAATGCCATTATTTTAAGTAACTATTTTCGGTCATTTGAATGTTCTGGTAATTTTGAATGTTCTGAGGAACGACCCTAGCAAAGATGTTCGTGATCTGAATAATCTTTCAGCCGGGGTGTGCCTTAAGTCTGACTTCTGAAGCCTTGGTGGTACCAGTTCCTTTGAAAAGGAACTTCTGTTCAGAGTCATTTTCAGTAGTTAATCAAGCTTGTCGATTTTCCACTTCTTGGTGTAGTTTTTCACCACAAACGGCCCGACCACAATGCAATATGTCTGTGCATTTTTTGAGGCTTTTGTTACTGTGTTTGTTTGGGGTCTACTTGGTTGTGGGTTTTTGCTGTCCAGTTCTCTCAAGGGACATTTGTACTGTCGCTCGGGTGCAATTTTCATACCTCTGAGTGATATCCACAAAAAGCCAACCTTGTAGTTTCTAAGCTACTGATATAAATGGAATTTTCTGGATGTTTTTTATACGAGACATAAAGTTGAAATCAAGAATGTTTCAGCATGTAACCTCGTCTCGCAGCGTTAAGTGTGATTTTGAATGAAATGTTCATTCAAAACATTCAAAAGATCTAGAAAATCGTCTTTATCCATACTAAATAGGTCCATGATTCTGTACATTTTTAACATGCGTGCTCATAAAAAGAGAGATTTAATGAAGTTTGGACTTTGCAAGAGAAAAGGAGGGATAAAGAAGAAAAAAAAGTAGAAGGAAAATGGAAAGAAAGATGAAAAAAACGATAAAAACTTTAACAATTGTTTTTTTTCTCCTACTCACTTCAAATGTAGTTTCATTTAAGTTTTGGGCACATGTTGGGGTCGTTTCTTATTTTATCACAACAGTTTTCTCATCTTAATTAAAATCAGTGGACTATGTAATTCTGTTAGATTGAAGGGACGAGAGTTTGTAAATTTACATTTGAATAAAGCTGCTTTTCTGAACTTCTGATACAGCTGCATTTTTAATATCTCATGCTTCATGTGGCACCTCTGGAATTGTGATGTTCCTGACTCTTATCCTTCAGTGCTTTTGTATCCATGGTAGTCCAAGAAGAGAGACCAGGCAAGGTTTCTAGGTAGAATTTTTACACTAGATCTGTTGGTATAACTGGAAGAAGAGGCAGTTTGAAGAGGGACTTTTCTGAAACTATGTCCATTTTCTCCAGCTGTTCCGTTTGATGTGACTGAAAGCATCATTCGTTACAGAATCACAGAAACATTTTGGTTGGATGAGACAGCTGAGAATAAATTTGCCTTATGTCTGCACTTAAAATTTTCACTGTGTACTTCATGACTTCTAATTTACTAGTCAGGACATTCAAATGTATGTGGTCATAAACACTTTACAGTACAAACGAAGCACTAAGAGGCTTCAATTACCACCTGAACTACATCGAATTGTCATGAATTTTCTGCAGCACAACTTAACAAGATTTACCCACAACACTAGTAGTCTATGAGGGATGTAGATATGTACAAGAAATTTCCCCATTTAAATTTGCTCCTGTTATTATTCAAGGAGGAATCACTGGGTGAAGAAGTGTCCTTCACGATTTTGTATTTTTTTATCATAATAATAAAAAATATCTTTTCTGAAAATAAAAAGTAAAAATAATAATGAAATAACTATAAATAATAATTTTACCATTTTTACATGGAAACCTGAAGAGAATTCCTTATATTTGATTTTGTGCTGTTATATGTCCAAACAACTTCATTCTTTGGGTTGTTTTTGACTTAGCACTCTTTGATATTGAATACTGCATGAGTTACTTAGTGGCCCATACATTTGTGCCACTCAGTATTAATAGTGACTGGAAATGCTTCACTGGTCTGAAGGCAGTGTAACAGGTTTGAGAATGCTTTACTTTAGACTCAGTTGCTGTCACTGAATGTAGAATTAAAAACCCCCCACCATTTTCCATCTAGTGAAACCAGAAGGATTTTGGAACATTTTCTAATCCAATTGTATTGTGGTTTGAAAATTAGTAGAATTTTCAGAATTACAGGTTTGTGCTTTCATGAAGAAAAGAAAACATCCTGTTGCTTTAAGAGGACTTTCCCCCCCGGAACTGTCCCAGGGGAAGTGACCTTTCCCCAAGTCCCGCGGTCAGGCCGGTATAAAAGACCAGGGAGCGCGGTCCTGGTCCTCTTTTTCCTGCTGGGCAGGTAGCCCGGGCACGGGGCTTTCAGCCTCGTGTTTCTTCACCCCCCCACCTTGCTACGGGTGGTGGGGGTGGGGGTAGCGAAGGGGCCTCGCCGGGTCCGCTCCTGTAACCGGCAGCTAGCCGAGGCGAGAGCTAGCCGCGGTAATACAGAGA
>JAOXOE010028849.1:0-15431 GCA_028565055.1 Phoeniculus purpureus
TGGGTAGATTTAGAGTGGATGTGAGGAGGAAGTTCTTCACCGTGAGAGTGGTGAGAGCCTGGAATGGGTTGCCCAGGCAGGTGGTTGGGGCCCCGGCCCTGGAGGTGTTTAAGGCCAGGCTGGATGACACTCTGGCCAGCCTGACCTAGGGTGGGATGTCCCTGCCCATGGCAGGGGGATTGGACTAGATAATCTTTCGAGGTCCCTTCCAATCCCTAACGATTCTATGATTCTAATACTATCTCCACATGAGGACACTTTAACTACCAGTGGTCTACTGCTTCAAGAGTGCTTGTCTACAAGGGATAGAATTGAGACCTAAAAATACGATAACAATGGAAAAAATAAACAGAGGGCAAGCCACAGGTATGGAGATGTAACAGAACGAGCACAGAGAGGAGGAAGAGTAGGAAAAGGTTTCTGGAACAGATAACCACCAGCCATCACTGGATGAAAAATAATCAGGTTATGATGAAAACAGGCAATTTTGAAAACATACTCTTGGAAATAGCCACTCAACACACAGTTAAAGTTTCATAAACCCTCACACAAGGGACTGGCAGACAGGGAATTCTGCCAACACAGAAGAATTTAATGTCAACAGCCCGTATTACTTGGAATATGACTGTGCTGTGCCTTCCGGGTATGTGAAAAGGAAGAGAACAAGGTCTCCCTGAACAGACCGTTCACCTTGTACCTTTAAGAAAAGGCTTCCCAGTGAAGCTGGAGGGAAATCATTTTGGTTTAAAACTTTAGTGGTTAACAGGAGTATTATTAAACCTATAGGAGCATTGTGTTGGTGCTTTCTTTGGACAACGTCTGACTTGTATGCATTTGAGGTTTCACTAAAACAAGTAAGAATATAATGACTTAAAACAAAGGATTTTGGCAGGAGGCCACTGGCACAGTTTTTCAGGTCATTTCACCTGTTACTTTATATGACTGTAATAAAACCAAATTGCTTAGATACAACAGTTCTGTCCTTTATCATATTAGTCGTTTCAGTATCATTTTAAGCTAATCACTACAACCTTTGTAACCCGTTTCAGTACATCCGCTCACATCACTAATAGAGAACAACACTGTGTCCTCTATTTCACACCTGAGGCACAGGGCCAGGTTTCCTGCAAACCTGCAGCAAAAGGACTCCAGCTGTACAGAGTATTTATTTATTAGAACTGAAACCCAACCCCAGGCATCTATTCTGGGAAGGTAGGAACACAGTCTGTCCTCTGGCAGCACCTGCACACCGAGAAAGGCCGGCACTCAGAACAAGTGTGGCACAGCCAGTGGTTATCGAATGCTGAATCCACAGTGACAGCATAAATTGTCAGCCAAAATCTCTTCTGGGGGATATCTCAGCATCTCAAATTTCACGGCAAATGTCAAAAACAGATTTCAGTGGGAGAAATAACACAGGGCTGTGATACACCTCATCTCTTACCAAAACACATTATACAGCTAAAAGCTTTGGGAAACTTGCTCCTGTAAAAAGTTTCCGGTGTTTTCATCTGTGGTGCCACCCTTTCAATTCCTGCTGAACACAAAGTGCTTAAGTGCTGTCCCAGCTAACTAAAGTCAGAGAAGGAGACAAAAAACCCAGTGAATAAGACACTGCTTTGCTGGGGAAGTAGAGAAACTGGATGCAGGAGAAACAGAGAGTGAGCAGTACAATTTAAAAAATAGTAACAGAGCGAAGATTCCTTACAACCATCTTTTCCCCTAGCAGATTTCTCTCACTTCAGAAGCAACATCCTATAAAGAAGAAAGCCCCTTTCTTGGTTCAGTTCTACCTGGGGGATTATGCCTGCTTGGCTCTCCTCCTGCTTGCCCATCATTGTGTAGGATTTCCCAGCTCCGGTTTGTCCATAGGCAAAAATGCAAACATTGTAGCCCTCAAAGGCATGCAGCAACATCTCCTTCCCAATGTCATTGTACACACGGCTCTGAGACGCAAAGCAGGGATCTTCAGGCTGAAAAGACAGGGAAACAGCATAAATACAGGCTTACCCTATTGTTCAAGTAACATTTCAACAAGCAACTGCAGCATTTTTATATTTTTCTTTATTTTTTTATTATTGTCTTAATTTCTCTATTAGTTTCAACTTTTTAAACTTTATTTCTATGTTTTACTTAAGGTCAAGACTCCTGAGAAGAGGCAAACGTAAAATTTCTTTTAACTTTAGTTTTTTTCATACAGCTTTCACTTGAGTGAACAGTTTGGAAAGAGGCACCGCTGCACGTGCAATAAAACAGAACACACTGACCAGATTTCAAGGCAAACGGAGAGCCTGTTCCAAACAAAACTTCATAACTGTTCAAATCAATTCTCCATTTTTAAAGAGGTGTGCCTCAGGCATTCTCTCTCTCTCTTCCAGAAATGTTGGATTTGAACACTCATTGTTCCTAAAATCAGGACAAATTTAGCTGTGTTCACATTCTACTGCAGGGGTCAAGGTTGCATCAGACCATTCCTTTCCCTTCATGCTGCTTATCTGCCTGTTTTCAGGAATTATGTTCATAATGGTCTGTTTGCATGGCTGCTCTGGAAGATTCAGTAAAAGAGCTGCACAAATCCAAGTTTTTTATCGTGTAAACAATCTCGTTGGCCACGTATTTGCTCACAAATATTTTGTTTGCACCATCCAAGTTGCTAAAATTAATCCTGGAGAAATGCATTATCCCTTTTTTCTCTATCTTTTGAGAAAATAAGGCAGGGGAGGGGTAGATGGCAGAACACCACAGTTCTGCTGCAGAACAATTACTGGAAGTCAGTGAGACCTCAGCACCAATTCACACCAGGGTGGGGCAGAGGAGCCAGATGAGAGTTTATTGCTTTTGCAGCTCCTGGAAGCATGGATCAGCGCTATGTCTTTTCCAGATATGACACGGGAACTGACCACATCTCTCCCTGACCTTTAAGAACTTGAGCAACTTTCACTTGTCTAAGAGTAAAACAACTTTTCTGCGGTTCACAAGCATCTTTCAAGTATTTAGAACACAAATGTTGGAGAATGTTTTCAGTAATCTTTCAAATGTTTACAACTTGTTATCAAACCCACGCAGTTTAGTTTTCTACTCTCCTCCAAACCACGAAAAGACAACATACAGTGACAAGCCTTGAACCTGAATAAGGGCGAGAGAGACACTGCAGATACATCTGACAGTGCTGGCATAATCAGAGGACACAGTTTTAAGCCAGTCAACATCAACAACAAGAAAACCAAACCAAAATGGTTCTCTTGTAAAAGAACTTACCGATGTGTGGGACCAATAAGAGTAGTCAAAGCTGAAAGACTTTGGTGCTTCCTTAGGATTCTTTGGGTTGATAATACCTACAAGACATAAAATTCCAGCTCTTAGCTAACTTAACATGTAGGACCATAAGTAAGAAGCTTGGCTGGACCCTCAGTCCGTGAACCTGAGTACTCACAGTGTTGTTACACTGCACAGGAGTAACAAAATGGAAATAACAGACTCCAAGTTTCCCAACACTGTATTTCTATGGGCTTTACTTGAAATAAGATAAGGAAAAGAAATCCTAGAAAGAACTCTGTGTTAAACAAACTCTTTCTGTTGGACAGAAAGCCAGAAGTCTATCACCCCAGTCCCTTGGCTTTTAGAATAGGGTGGGCTTTAAGAGTTGTGGGTATTAGCAGGAAGGAAGACCCAAAACACAAAGCGTTTGAGACTCTCTGGTGGTTTCATAGCAGCACTACTCGAGTCTGTTTTGAAATACACATTACGCAGTCCAAGAGCTCACTGCAGAAGGATTTTCTTTAAGCTCCTAAGTATTTTCAGGGCATGGAAGAAGATATGAAAAAAGCTGGCTCTACAGACATTTTGGGGATTATCTCCATAGTTCATTTCAATGTTCTTTTCCATGCACAAAGCCTGTGGATGGATTTTTAATAGGATTGACATTAATTGAACCAAACCAAGTACGGGTAAATGTTCTTATTGTATTCAGCTGCTGAATCGCACAGTGACCCCAACCAACTTGTGTCCTTTTTCTCTTTGGAACTTCCATGTAATTTATGACAAACCTCACACGCACAGACATAAAAAGCTGGAATGAAAAATGTCCGGGTAGAACTCCTACAGTATAGCCTTCCTACGTGTCATCCAAAAAGCCTGACCTCCAGTTACCTTTTCAGCTCTTGCACCCCTGACTACATTAGCTTGCCAAAGTATTTACAAATAAGAGTCTAAGCATCTTCAGGTGAGTTAAGTCATTCAACACTTGATAAATACTAGAATAAACCTGCTTTTTCATACCAAAATATTTTATGCTTCTGTCCTTTTCTCGTATCCTCTAATTCTTTCCATATTTGACCCACACACACACATTCCACACAATCAATGAAAGCTCTCCCAGATACCTTTTGGGTTGTAGTTTTTGCTGGGTTTGTTGATTTTTTTTTCCCCTGTAACAAAACAGTCTCCTATAACCTTTGCCTTTGTGGGATGCAGTAACACACATGGCTTCCGCTGTCGTTTTAATGGCAAACAGACTGTAGTTCCTCTATTCCAAGCATGGCAATCTATAGTCACCTCTCCGGCTGCAGGAGTGAATCTCTACTGTTTTTTTCACTACAGGGCTGGAAATACTTAAATCCATCATTTCCAGCAGCTGTTTCCCACACCATCTGTGTAAAGAAGGACTGTAAAAAGATATACTCTGGAGGGTATCAAAACTACATAAACAACCTTAGATGTGCACATACTCATCTGCACCCACAGCAGCAGTCCGCCTTGCGTGACGCATCAGTTTACGGTATGTGCAAACAAAATCTACACAGACAGAAGCTACACAAAGGTGTTGGTCTTTTCTGGGGATTATTTGCACCCTGATGCAATTGTCTTAAAGTATTCTTATTTCTCACACTTTCATGTTTTGGGAGATAAGGGCTTCTTCCTTTCCTTCTGTGCTAAATAAAAATGACACCCACATCGCCCACCACTTCAAACAGAAACTAAACATCACGCTGCACCAAAATTGCTCAAAACATGGTTACAGAATCCAATCCACTGCACGATGCTGCACCCCTGAGCGGGGCTGTTGTCCAAACTACACTGTGGAGAAAAAACCTCCCACTGTCTGGATTGCAAATAGCAACTGTTGCTACTCTGCTTCTCCTGGCCAAGTCCATTTCACTTGGATGCACCTTGTGCTGACACTCTTGCCTTATAAAACCTGACAGGCATGCAAAGCCAACGATCATATGCCTTGCACCAGCACAGGATCAAATGGCAAAAACGCTTGTGGCTTTGGATAGCAACACAGGCATCAACACACAACAAATGGGTAACCTAGGCAATCATATTGCTGCAAGTTCCCTTCAGTAGTTTTGACCAAACAGCAGCACAGCCACAGCACACACCATTCAACCAGTTCTGAAGTCGAACCAAATCCCAAAACACAACTTCCCTGCCCCAAACTCAGATCAGTTCTCTCATTTCACTGTATCTCAGGCTCCTATAATTCAACAACCTCTCATTTCTCATTCAGTTATTCAACACCAAAGTTCAGAAATGTAAGGAAGAAGTAATGAGTTCCTCCTGGCATGGCAAGCTGTGACAGCAATCAAGGCAAGCAGAAGCCTTTGTACATCTTTGCCAACCAAGAAACATGTTTTTTACCACAATCCAAACCCACTCGTTCCTCACCCAAAAGTCATATGGGTGCAGTTTTAATTTACGGTCCAAATGCAATCACAGAAGAGAGCTTTTGCCACCCTCATTCACATCATGGCACAACTGATTTGCCTCCTCTTAGAATCAGCAGTGAAAAACCAAGTAGTCATCTTTTTTTTCTTTTCAATTTTTATATTGTTGTTTGTTAAGCAAAAAGGCTTTGCTCTCAGCCAAGACAAAGCTGCAGCTGGTCTCTCCAAGGAAAAAGTTAAACTGCCTTCTAAGATTTTTCTGAGCCAAAACCAGAAAACACAACAAGCAGCACAAATGTCAGTTATTCCAAACCAGGTTTGATGTGAAAATACACACTTCCCATTGATTGCTTAAAACAAAAGAGAAACAACTCCTTACAAATCTCTAGGAAAAGTCCACCACTTCAAAAAGAAATCAAAGAAGCTAAAAACTGAATGAGAAGAATAGCTATTTTTTCCACTCAGCTCGCTGTGCATAAAGGCACATGAAAGACAAGAGCTCCAGCTATGCAACAAGCTCAGTGTCTGGAAAAGCACCAGAAGTTTGCCATTACTGAGGCTTCAAGCTACTATCTTGGAGCTTAAATTTGATCCACTGCGCTTGAGAAGAGTGAAGTTCAGGCTCTGTGACTTATGCAAGTGGTTCCATTCTGCTCCACTTTTTGTTTTGAAAAGCCACTTTTATTCTTTTTATTTTCAGACAAGCTTTTCTCAGCTCCTTTACACTAAGCTCAGCTCAGTATTTTTAAAATTACTTTCTGGGATGTATGATTTTGCAAAGCAGATCTTGAGAAGCATGTCAGGAAAGGGAGATTTACCGTGCAAGACGGCAGCTCTGTCAGAGATAGGGAATGCAGCTGCCTGGCCAAAACCCTCTACTGCCGCAGGAACAGGTCAGAGAAAACCTCCTGGCTGCCAGGAACTCTGCATGCTGTCCCTCACCACTGTGATCTGCCACAGCCTTTTTCACTCAGCTTCTAGTCCAAGCCTGAAGTCTATTTATTCCTATTTCTGTCCTTTACAGTGAGCCTACATCCTCCATTTTCAGAGAATCACTGGTTTGACAGAATTTGCAGTCTGTCTACAAATCAATCCAGCAGCACTGACTAAGAAAATACAAGATTTTGTATTGAAACCTCAACTGTTTTAAGTTGGACTGAATCCCTCTTCATTTGGATTGCTGAGCACCAAGTGGGCAGCTACTAGCATCAGTCAAGTCTGATGTGGTCTGCATTTGAACCAAGCGACCAGGTCTGCAATGCTGATATAAGATACCTGAAAGAAGACGGTGAGGCAGCTACAAACTCAGGAATTCAAACTGAAGTACCTGGGCCAATCTGAGCATGGCCATTGCACCAAAGACCATCTTTGGAGCAACAAGCAAATCCGTGATATCCAGCTACTTTTAAAGGAAGCTAATGGGCATTTCTGAAGAAATTAAGAGACTTCTTATAGCACAGGTAAGCTTTATAAAAAGTTCATACACCCAGGTGGAAAAAACTTCAGTGACCATGCAGAAATTATACTGAGTGCACAGCACTGATTTTAGGAACCAAGTCATTCAGCGAGCTGTGTTTTCAGCTGAACGAGGAAACAAAATTGAAAAGGTAAGAGGGCTGTTTCCAGACTCTCAATACCCACAAGAACACTGAAAGCTTTTCAGTTCTTTTGTTTGTTTTTTTAAAACCATGCAAGGCCAAGATGAATTAGTGAATCATGAGAAATAGGTTGTCATCTATCTCCTCTCACCACAGCAGACTCATGGCATGGTAGGCAAGCTAATGGTTTAATTACAGTGCCTCAGGAAATGAGAAAGGCAATAAGATAGACAATCTCAGCAGGAACACATTAATGGCCTTTTTATCTTACAGAATAAATGTGTTTATCTGCCATTGCAAAGGTCCAATGTGGCAATTAACTCTTCTGTTTGCAAACTGACACCAATGCTTTGTGCTGCAGCTATAATTAGTTTACCATCAGTGTGGCACCACAATAACTTTGAACACTGGAGTTGGCCTAGGCAGCCAGATTCTGAGAAACTCAATCCCTTTTAAGGCCTCTTGCTCTGCCACGAGCAAACTTCTTAGGGCAGGTGGAACCCTTCCACACACTGAGGTTTCTGCATCAAACAAACTGGAAGGGATAATTTATACAATCAGCATCTTCTACACCATTCCTAACAAAAAAAGTCTAATAACTCAGAAATGTGGAAGTTATGAAATGAGTTGACTATTTTCCAACTGTAGCATCTAAAAATGCTCCTGGGATCAAAGCAACAACCACAATTTGGGTCAAAGAACATAATTTATCTTTGGAATGGAAGGCTGGGGAAAAGGCCTGGGAATATGAATGGTTTTAAAATGTACTCCACAAACTGTTAATTTGGTTGAGGGAGATAAATGTTCTTTACTTGAATTATGAATTTCTAGAGATTTTTAGTAATATGCTTCACCTTAAGACATAATATTTACATCAGTTTTCTACCTTGGCAAGCAAATAGAATAAGTAAAATTAATTACATGTGATAAATGAATATAAAATTCAAATAAAAACTGCACTGTGTGTACAGCTATGCAGCATCACCATTTAATTTGAAAGAGTTACTTTTATACCCACTGCCATCCCAATCTGGAGACACAGCTTGCATTTAAAAAGCTTATTTTTCCTTAAATGTATATAGAAAGCTGTACGGAGCTGCTGTGTCTAACCAAGAGTAATTCATGTGTTCTCTGAAGCTCAAATCATTTAACTCTTTAGGGCTGCTTAGCTTTATATTTCCATTCATTAGTCCTTGTAGAGAAGTATGCAACAGGTGCAGTGCAGCCTAATAGGAGAAAAGGAGAAAGCAGCAGCACAATGAGTGAAGGAATTGTAATTTCAGATGTGCTGCATCAACAGCAACAAATCAAGTTCCACAAAATGTTTGGATTTTAACATGTCCTTACTTCAACAGGAAACTTAATTTCTTGGCATTACATCTTGGAAGTACTTGGGTACTTCCCCAGTCCAACCTACTTGTTCCGTAATTAACATTTCTCATACCATCCACCATCTGCTTTATCAGCCAGTCCAAAAATAACAGCCACTTTCAACCTTTCAAATCTATAAGATAAATCCATTGCTAATCTTTAAAACTGTCAGCAAACTTTGAAAGATCGCAACTGAAACAGAGCCCACGTATTTTGGACTATGTATTATTTTGCATTTCCATCATCACTGGACATTAAATTGTGTGTTACAATCCAATCTTGACTTGCTGAAGTTCAAAAACCACTCCTCAAATAACTCTTTATTTTACAGTTATCACCAGAGTGTGGAGCACAACAGAGAGGTGATGCAAAGTTATAGTGCTCTACGATACTTTCAGCTTCTCACCCTTTCCTGAACATATCCACAAACACCTTCCCACTTCAAGTCTTTATTTCTGGACTTACACTTCCATTATCCATTAAAACTAACCAAGTAAACACACAGTGGGAAACCTAGAGTTAAAAAAAGGGGGGAAAAAAGGAAGCAAGCCTAGCCAAAAACAGCCCCCTCATTCCATTCCCATCTACTCAGCTACGTAAATATTTTTACAGGCACAAAGAATGACCAAAACCACTTCTTAACCACTTAAAGCTCGTGTCCAATTACACCACTGAACTTGCAGCATGAGGCTGATCTGTATTCATCACAGCCAGCGCTGCTTCTCACCCATCACACATTTTTCATGCTAGAAATTATCTGCAATTCAGTATCTTCAGATACAAGCGAACGAACTCTTGGCACAGAAGGACAGAGCGCAAAGCACACAAGAGTTAAGAACTGAAATTATTCTCTTATCCCTCCCTGCATTTAAAGTCAAGTCACTAGATCCACCAGCTCCACCTCTGTTAGTGATCAGTCATATGACAGGGCACTCTGCCATCAGACATGCCACACATTAGTCACTGCAGGGTGCTCCAGTGAGGAACAGGCTAACTGCGGTTTGTCCTTCAGATGAACACCAGCAGACAGAATTAACTTGCACTAAATCCTGGGATTAGCTGATATACAGACTGTGCTGAGGGGGAGGCAGACTGACAGATTAATATTTAAAACAAACAATCGATTGCCAAGCAGAAATAGAACCCAGTAATGGTCAGAGTTGGGTACAGAACCGGAGAAACTGAACCTGCATCATTTGTGCAGCGCAGCTATCTGGCATTTCCATCTTCTGTTCCCACAGCACTACCACATCTGTCACTGCTGACGGCAAAAAGCCTCTTTAATTTGTACATATGAAATAAAATTAGGTTTCATCAAACGGAAGAGGCTTCGCACCAGCCGCAGTAATTCTCCTAGTGGCAGCAGTAACCTACGCAGCGCACACAATCCTACCAACACCAACACATCCCAAGAGGTACCAGCCAGCAAACAAGCACTGTCGTGTCTTCACTTTGGTTCTTGTTAATCGTTGGTGAAGGAATAGGCAAAAATTTCAAAAAATGTGCTAGTCTAGACTGCAATTTGTAAGGAGTAACATTTGGGGAGACAAATCCCCAACACTTCAATTCTGCACCTTCCTGAAACTCCATTTGAATCAATATAAGCAGCAGTTTTAGTTTAGGATGTCTGAATAACCCTAGGTCCTACAAGACCTAGGGCTTTTGAAACTGACTCCACAAGGCCAAATCAACATTAACTGCACAGTCTCTCAAAAGCCATGGGTCTGAAAAAATATATCTGCACCATCTGTAGACTGGAATGACAACAATGAGAACGTGTTGGTTACCGAGAGCAGGGTGGAGCAGGCATTCTTTTATTTGTTGGAACGTGAACCACGTTCTCAAAGGCACGTTTAATACAGGCTTCTTTCCTAGGCATATGTTGCAATCAGATCTATGGCCATCATGTTTTTATAAGACAGACTTTCAGGGGTGTTATTATAAGAGATAAATGAAGGGAAATGGACACTTCCAGCCTGTAAAGCAGTGCTTGCTTTTCAAAGCATTGTTTGCATTTTTCAAATCATTAAAAGGGAAGGAAACCAAGAAGAAGCTAAGAACAGCTCATCTGGAATTCAACCGGATTCTCTCCCCACTGTGGAATTTCAGCCCTGTACTGGGAGAAAGGTTGGCTGGGGGAGGGAGTTGGGCTGAACAGCACCAGAGCCAGGCAAATGCTTGCTCACAGAAGCTGCGAGAAAGCCGCTCTCATCCTCAGCTGCTCTTACAGATCCAAGTGCTATAAATACCATCCCTACAGCTGGTGTTCTTGGAGAACAGAATGCCAGCAGGCTTTGCACCAAGCAGGAGCCAGTCAAACCATACTGTTCCATCTAGCTAAAATGCTGAACCAAAACCATTCCAAAACTCCCACTCAAGTGATTACCTGACAATGGCCTGTGGCACAAGGTGCCTACCAGGTCTATGTATGCAGCTGGCTAGGCACTTGGGAGTGGAGTGAAATTCTTTCCTCACTGTATTTTCTGCTTCAAGAGATAAAATATCTCCCTTCACCCCCTGCTTTTACTTGACTACATCTCCATGAGCTAATGGCCTTCTCAAAAGGCCATTTTGACCTTCAGACACATACCAGCACCACATTAAGAGGCTTCATGTAGCACTGGAATCCTGGGGAGTCAGTTCTGCCAGCATCGATATCTTAAAGGATTCATGCAGTGAAAATTCCTAATTCTTAAAGTAGCATCCACTCACAATTTTTGTTTCCTCTACTTCTTGCAAACTGAAAGATGGCACTGTATTTAATAATAGAAAGAATCATCTGGAAAGCTCCAGGTCTGTGACAGTGAGCACTAATTCTGAAGAAGCAGCATTACAATAGAGTTTACTCACCAAGAAAACTTTTCTGGGCTCATTGGTAATATTATCTCTCTCTGCCATAGTTCTATACTAACTCCGTAACACTTTTTAAAATGTGGTCCAACTGCATTTAACATTAGCTGGAACATCCTAGACATCCCACAGTCTTGCTTCAGGCGTATTATTTGTACCTCTAACATTTAAATGTTCATCTTCACCCACCTCCCCAAAGTCACCTTCCAAAACAGATTTTTACATTTTTGAGGGTGCAGAATTAACACTTGGTGTTATTTTTATACATTCATGAGAAAGGCTTTAGAAGGAAAACCATACTCCTAAGAAAATGCCATGATTTTTTACCTCTCCAGTATCGTAGGGCATTGAGACAAAGATTAAGACAGACTTGGGGACAAGCAACGCAAATCTCTAATCCTGCAAAACACAAAGAGCTCTAATGTTCATGTGTAGTCTTTCCTAGTTGTTCTCGTTCAGCATTACCTCTGGGTTATGACTCCCATCCCTAGACATGAAGCTTAAGGCCATGGTTTAGCAGTGGGCTTGGTAGAATTGGGTTAATGGTCATATTTGACCTTAAAGGTCTTTTACAAACTAAACAATTCTCCGATTCTATGAAAAAAAACAAAACCAACAACCAAACAAAGCAAGAACCACTCCCCACCAAACTCCTTTCCTGGAACAACTATTTTAAAAGAATAGCAGTTGCCTCCATTCTCTCTTTGAGACAAACTTGTATTCCAGCCTTCTCTGGCCTGTTACTGGACTTGAGACAAAAGCAGTAATTGGTAGCAGGACATGCAGGACAGGAGAAAAAAACAACTGAAGTGGAAATGCTTTTAAAAATGCAACAAAAGAAAAGAAAAGCTGTATGTGGAAAAAAATCACGCCAAGCCACATGGTTTAAGAACCAACGCGTCATGGCAGGCACCAGTCATCAGAAACAACGTATGAATATTTTTCTGCAATATCTAAACTTAGTCATTTTCTGAAGGCAGACTGAGAGACACAATACTGCAATCTATCTATGAAAATTAATCCTCCCACTTGCTCTTTACTTTCATTAAAAAGTCTCATCAAAAGAAGAACAAAGTAATTAGGTAAGACTACAATGAAGTCCCCTGCTTGCTTTTCCTACCTACATAGTAACTGCTGCATAAACTCCCATTACTTTACTACCTACATGCACTCAGTGCTGATCTAAAAAGAAGCCAGTTTCTTTCTCACAAGGACCTTTCTCATCAGTAATGTAGACCAAAGATTATTTCCATGATACAAGTTCCTTCGTGAAACTATCCAAAGTATGCTGACGGAATACTACTGCAGGGAAAAGAATCCCAAACGTATTACTCCCCTGAAGGCATCCACACAGATAGGGTTTTTCTTTTCCATTCACTGTCTTTTCATTAAGAAAACAGTTAAAAATTAGACCAAAAAGAAAAAGATCAGCAACCCACATTTCTTTCCCTTTAGAATTAAGCTACTTTGAAAGAGGTTTCTGCATTTTAGAGCTACCTAACAACTGAAAAGCCGAAACATAACAACATCCCTCCTCATTGTGTAACAACAAAGCACCAGCTGAATTACTGATGAAACTGCCTCCCTCTAGGAACCCTTCAGTAACCATGATTTCTGTGTTATCTCTGAAATATCAGAATGTTTAGAATTCTTTTTTCAAATATCGCTAATCTAGACAAACACAGTATAAAAGCCTTTTATATTAGCTCCTGCTTTCCCACCCATTTTTGTTTTGCTCCAGAACAATTGCATAAAACAGGACACACTTTAAAAGAAGAAAAAAAGAATGCAAGAAGAAACCCAAACAGCAAAGGAACTCAAATTAGATGCAACTCTACTCAATTTTATTTAAATATCTAGACCAGAAGTTTATAAACCTTTAGAGAGGAAAAATAAACATTAGAAGAAAAAATACTTTTTTCCTCTCAACCTCCACAAATCAGCTCCAGAGAGCCTACGGAAGTCTTCCTGGTGCCAAGGATGGCTGCCCGAGAATCTGACAACCATATGTCTGCAGCAGCAGCAGCTGGGACTATTGTCCCTGCCAGATGGGATTGCTCTATTGCACCTATTTTCATTAAACATTCAATACCTTCAGCAATCCACAAAAAGAACCTTTCAACATTACCGAGCCATGGAGACCATCACTGAGTTAAAATCCAAATAGGTAATTTTCAGCCCTAGCCCGAGGATCCAGTTGCACTTGTGTTCCTGCGGATAACCCAGACTGTGCAGGTGCATTTCGGTCTTCATGTGGTTTATGGCAAACCAGGATAAACGATAATCTCAGGTGAACCAGAGTTTCAGAACATTGGTCTCACTGGAACCTCCAAGATGCCAAAACCTGTTTTCATTCATCTTGGGCACCGTTAAAGCAAAACAAGACAACAGTCCAAGTAGACTTCCTTACTTCCCACTCAGCTTTTTAAAAGAACAAGCTAGCTGAAACTCTTGGCTAGTGATTAATATCTCAGCGCTGTTTTGTAGCTACTAGGCTTGAACCTCTGCTTCATTTTCATTTATTTATGCATCGTGTGTTTACAGACAGAATTATCAAATCGCTTCCACACAAAAAAAAATATAACCAAATCCAAACCAACCAAAAAACCTCTGAAACTGCCTGTGTTGTTTGTTACATTTCCAAACCCAACACATGAATGAGTCCAAGAACTACTGACACCAAATACTCTCAGATCTATAGCTCACCCTTCATCCCATGTATTACACAGCAGAATATTTTTCCCACTCACCATAATACCAGTAATTAATGAAGCAGACAAGCAGAAGTAATTAATACACTGTGGATAAGATGTGCTGGGGTAAATAATTTGGATCAAAAAAGTTAAAAAGTAGGAGCTACCGACAAAACCTATTCAATTGAGAGATGCTGACAGCTGTGATCTATCCCTGAATTGTTCATGTCTCTAGTTGACCTACAGCACAACAAAGCACCTTCCCAGTAATTTAAATAAATTTGAAGTCTGTCTGCTTTAAGAGAAAAGTGCTGTTTCCCAAGTTTTCATCTGTTTCAGTTTTAGATGGGATTTTACCAACAAAACTGCCACTGCAGAAAGCAACTTAAAAGTCCATGGATGCCAAGTTTCACATTCTGTAATAAGCAAAACATGGAACAAACAGTCAGGCAGTGGCAAGCTAGCCAATAATAAGGGTTGCTAACAGAGGAATCACCCTAGAGAATTTATCAATATCAGAAGACCCTAGAGCCCACTAGCTTTCCCCTTCTCTCTCCAGGAACCCTAGTATGGCCAACTACACCATGTGCAGTGCTACAACACAGCTACTCTGTGCCTAGTTCCAAGCAGGTATGAGTACGTTTGTATCTCCTAGTGACCTGTGCACAATGGACAAGGTACTTCAATGCTCTTCAGAACAAAACCCCAAAAGAAAGCAAAGCATTTAGGGTAACTGAATCCGTCTGCATTGCAGGTGCTTTTGAAAACAAACCTTACATTTCTTAATAGAGTATCTAAGCAATAGTAATGAACAACAATGGTCTTTTCTCAATCCCACTCAGTTACTGTTCTGGAAGGATTTTTTTAATTAGTAATTTGATGGCACCATTACCAATTTGGAAAGCATTTCGCATTCCCAAATCAACTAAACAGTAGGATTTTGCAGCTTCTAACTTCTTCTATCTTTAAGAATTCCTTTATTACCCTCTAATATCTGTACCCCACTTTTCCCACTTCCACCAAAGAAACTTTTGGCAGTATCACTCAAACAGATACCATCTGCAATTAGAGATGAGCTGAGCAGAACAGACCTGCTGCCAAAATACCAGCCCCTTAATGCAGTCAGCACATGTGACTTCAGCTGCAGGACTCGAGTTCTGCAATGTTTATTTTAAAAGCAAAAAGACTGACAATTCTTTAAGTGCAAGATACTCTACTACTGCAGATCAATTCCTTTGCAACCATAAGGG
>JAOXOE010028850.1:0-53277 GCA_028565055.1 Phoeniculus purpureus
GGGGCAGGAGGTGCCAGGCACCAGGATTCAGGGGATTGGGATACCTAAGAGATGGAGAACCCAAGAGGAAGCAAGATACTTGGGTTCAGGGCATGCAGAGGGGCGCAGCTCCCAGAGGAATGAGGGTTCTGCAGGTAGAAATGAAGATGGAGCGAGTTCAGTGTGGTATATCCAAGGCGGGTGGATGTTGCAGGGAGAACGTGGGTCCTAGGGGATGGGGGGGTTCCAGGGACTAGGGCACGGGGATGCTGAGGATGGAGTCCCACAAGAAAAGAGGGATACCAGGGGTGCAGGCAGATATGAATGCCCGGGATGAGCGAGACAGAGGCGCCAGGGAAAGCAGTGTCACGGAAGGGGGGTCCCAGAGCTGGGGATGCTAGAGGGGGCAGCAGGACACTCACGTGGGGATCGGGGCGGAGTGGGCCCGGTCTTCGCGGCTCCGCGTTCTCTCCTCCGGCCGCCCGGTGCCTCCAGGCTCCGTGGATGAGCAGGAGGCAGCCCAGGGCCCAGCGCTTCAGCGGGTACCGGGCGCCGGGGGCGGCGGCCCAGCGCAGCCCCAGCAGCGCCAGCAGCGCGGTCGCCAGCAGCACCAGCAGCCCCGGCATGGGGAGTGCGGTGCGGAGCGAGGTGCGGGGTGCGCAGCGGGGTGCGGAGCTGTCAGCTGGCTCCGGCCGCCCCAAGCCCCGCCTCGGGACGGCGGTGGCGACGGGGCCACTCGCGGTCATTTCCGCGAAGAACTTGGCTCGCTGAGGTCACTCCGGGAAGTTGGTTTTCCTCTTGTTATTGTCCTTATTTATTTGTTTTTAAAGGGTTTCTTTTTCTCCCGAGAAACGAGATCGCAGCGCATTTCACGCATGGGGGAGCGCGCAAAGGGAACTTCAGCACTTGAGCATCCTCCGGGTTTAGTGCAGAAGAGGTAGGTTTGGGGGGCTCCCCTCTCACCCTGATGCTATGGTGGGGACAGTGTCAGTGGCTCTTTCCTGTGGCTCAAGGCTGTCGATGCTCCCAGCTCTCTGACTCGAGTGTTGTAGATCCCTGACCCTGTTTTACTGGGTGTAAGCGGGTCCTTCGTTTGCTCCCGCTGCCAACTCTGGTCAACGGGCAGGGAAAAGGCTTGGCAGCCCATTTCATCTGAGACAACTGACAAAAAAAATATTACCATCAGTTCAGAATTCTCAGCACACCTCCTGTTACATAAAAAAGCTCTCACTGTACAATTTTATGCTGCAGCTGAATTGCCCCTCCATTTGGTTTGATAACCAGCCCTGCTGTGGTTTAACGGATCGGTGCTTGTGCTTCTAATTTTCTTCTCTGAATGCAACTTGTTTCTGCTGCTTTTTGCACTTTATCTGGTCTTTTCTGATACTGATGTGCACTTGCTCTGCCTCTCTGATTTGTTTCTACTTATCTGTCAAAAGCCTTCAGTGTCTTAGATGTTCCTTTTACACAGAATCACAGAACATTAGAGACTGGGAGGGACCTCGAAAGATCATCTAGTCCAATCTCCCTGCCACAGCAGGACCACCTAGACCAAGTCACATAGGAACGTGTCCAGGTGGGTTTTAAACGTCTCCAGAGAAGGAGACTCCACAACCCCCCTGGGCAGCCTGTTCCAGTGCTCCATCACCCTACTTTCTTCTTAAACAGCCTCCTTATTTATACGCAGCTCCCCTTTTCTGAGATGGAGCAAAACTGTTCTGCATTGCTTTACAGCTGCTGCCCATGGACCACATCACATCAAAAGCACAGGGGTAGGAATTGAAGAGCACAAGGCACCGAGATTAAGGCTGTGAGATTCAGAAATTTATTTCAACATTGCTTCAGTTAGTATCTCCACTCCAAATAGGCAGAGAGTCAGGAAGAGAACAAAGGTATTTTCTTACTTCAGATTGTGTGGTGGAGAGACTGGAAAGGGTCTCAAATGAGGAGATGTGTCACAGTGTTATCACCTGAAGCACTGCAGACAGGGCTCAGTCCAGAGGAAGGCTGCAAGGGGAATGGGTTATGAAAAACATCTTTTTAGTGAATATTTAAACAGTATTGACACCAAATAATGCTCAATGGGGAAAGAGCCACACAAATGACAAGCCTTTCGGACTTTACAAAGATGCAAATAGTTAGATGCTCTGCAGCTCTAGTCTGCTCCAGACATAAGGGCTGATGGCAAATGAGATGTTCTTGTAAGTTCTTCCTTTTTTCATTTTGTTTTTTCCTAATGTGATCCATGAGCAGCTGTTCTGCCCTCTGCCAAACTAATGGAGCCAAATCATCTGAATTTCAGTATTTGCGTTTTTGAGTGGAGAATAAATGGACCATGAATATTCCATATGTTTCTCTGATACCTGAATCACAGAATCACAGAAAGTTAGGGGTTGGAAGTGACCTTGAAAGATCATCTAGTCCAACCTCTAGTCTGTGTTCCTTCCTAAAAGGACAGGAAGTTGGGAAACAATTTGCTTCATGCAGGATTACGCTTCAACATTTCTTAGGTAATTTGTTTGAGGACTTAAAGTTATCTGTGGTAAACAATTTGCCTTGGCAATATTGTTTGCTGTGGAAATGAGGTCCAAACTAGCATAAGAACCCAAGTCCTGACATGCCTGGAATACTTTTAGCGAGGCAGAAAACAACGTTGTGCATATTCAAACAAGACCCAAGATCTGATCCACACGCCTAGCAAAAAACATGGGGAGGAAGATATTCGAGTGATTTGTTTTGAACTTTAGGAGGAAATGAGGAACTTGTAACTGATGCAGGGCACTAAAAATACAGAGAACAAAGCAAGCTGAATTTAAGAATGTCTGGTTCGCATCAATTTGCCAGTTTGCTCTTAAACATCTGCAATACTGACCATCACACTGCTCATTGCATAGAGAGCTCTTTAAACAGCACTGCCCCTTTTAAATCCAGCTTCCTGACAAAAGGAAATTGATAGGTTAGAGCTAGATTTCTTCAGCAAAAAATACTTTAGCACCCTCAGAAGTCAAGGTCCTGCAAAACCAGATTAACTGTTGCTTAGAGAACCAAACTGGTCCTTGAGATCTTTTCTCTGCAGCAAGCACTGGCTGTATTTGCTGGGCTAAGCTGTCCAGTATCTCCAGCAGTGTTTGAGTAGGAATCAAAGCCTAGAGAAAAGAAATGCTTCATGGCCTCTCCTCCTTGGAAGGCTGCAAAGATAACTGGATGTTCAGAACTACAGCCACAAATCACAGCTAGACCCACAGCTGTAAGACAAGACCCAGACATCCCTGCACTTCAAAAAAGCTCAGACCTACAAGAGAATTTCCTTGTTTCAGCCTCTGTTTTTACATGTTGTTATATGTTATATTTGTTTGCAAAACTGACAGATAACTGCCCTGACTACACACCCTTTCTCCTTGCATTTGCATCTGGAGTTCGGCTGGTTGCCAGTGTCATATGGGCAGCGCTGATTAACATGATTTAGGTTGCCCCAGGGCTGCAGAAATCAGCAATGCACCATCCAGTGGTCAAAGGCTAGTTTACACAAGTTATTAAACACCAGTTCCAATGAGCTACTTCCACTGAAGCAGAAGCTCTCAGTGATAAAGCACGTGAGGAATCTGCTGAAGTATAAAACCTAGGTGTGACAACATGCAGGGTCCCATATAGAGTAGAATGGCCAGGGCTGGAAGGGACCTTAATGATCATCTAGTTCCAACCTCCCTGCACAGGCAGGGACACTTTCATTACATCACGTTACTCAGGGCTCCAGACAACCTGGCCTTCAGCACTGCCAGGAGTAGGGCAGACACAACTGCCTTGGGCAACCTGTTCCAGCATCTCGGCACTCTCACAGGAAAGAATTGGTTCCTCATGGCCAACCTCAGTCTCCCCTCTTCAAGTCTAGGACCCTTTCCCCTTGTTGTTTCACTACGCACTCATATCAAAAGCCCTCCCCCAGCTTTCTTGTAGCCCCCTTCAGATACTAGAAAGCTGCTAGAAGGTCACTTGGGAGCCTCCTCTTCTCAAAGCTGAACAACCCCAACTTGCTCAGCTTGTCTTCATAGGGGAGGTGCTCCAGACCTGTGATCACCTTAGTTGCTCTCCTCTGGACACCTTCCAGGAGCTCTATGTCCTTCTTACATTGGGGACTCCAGAACCGGACAGAGAACTCCAGGTGGGGTCTCACAAGTGCAGAATAGAGGGGGAAGAATCACCTCCCTCAACTGACTATTACTGCTTCTTTTGACACAGCCCAGGACACAGTTGGTTTTCTGGGCTCCCAGTGCATACTGATGGCTCCTGTTCAACTGCTGGTGCATCACCACCACCAAGTCCTTCTCCTCAAGGCTGTCTTCAATCATTTCTCCTCCAAATCTGTATTCGTGCATGGGATTGCCTCAACCTAAGTCTATAATCTTGCACTTGCCCTTGTTGAACTTCATGCAGTTTGCATGAGCCCACTTCTTTAGCCTGGCAAAGTCCTTCTGGATGGCCTTCCGTATAACTGATACCACATCCTCTGGATGGCCTTCCTTATAACTGGTACCACATAACTGATCCTACACCAACACAGCACCTCACTTTTATAGCATATCTGGGTATCTGTCCGATCTCCTCCATCCTGAGATAATAGCACAAGGGAGGCAACATATTTCAGCCTTCTCCATGGTTAAACTCTATAATCAGCACAGTGCCTCTGTTCAGTATGAACCCAGGAATAAATGCTTTTCTTCCTTTTGGTTTTACTCCAGAATAAATGACCTATTAGTTATATAAAGGAAGAAGGAAGTTTTGGAACAGGGTCAGCTGTTATCATTTCATGTCTACAAATGTTTACATACTTTCATTGTTAATAGCAGAGACATCAGTGTCGGCTAATTTCATGTTATGTGTGAAATCCAGGTGTTTTCTCAAGTCCCTCATCTCTCAACATGGAAGCGGAAGGAAATGCAAGACAAAGAAGAAAACCCGTAGGCACACACACACAGACATGTGGGCTGCTGTATTTTATCGCACTTAGCAGCATCCACAACCCCTGGATGTCCCACTAGAGGGTGGTCATGCTACAGGATGCAGAAGTGTTTCCCAGATGTCCTAATTTGTTTGTCACCCTTCTGCTGGTCTGTAGGTGTTTTAAATGTGTCCTTACCTCACATACTGCAAAGTTTATTCTTTTCCATTCTTTTATTTTCAAATTACTATATATATTTTCTTAATACACTCTGGAAAATTCTGAATGGGTGTCACGTAGCTGTAAATTCACCTAAACCAGTTTGACTACTGCTGGTGAAGACTTGGCTGACCAAATTCAGCAGAAATCTCAGAACATGCTTGTAACTTAAATGTGAAACCACCCTCCTGAGCTCGTAATGAGGAAATGTATACGAGTATCACCATGAAAACATGTGTGGACACAAAGTAAAAACCCTTCATTGGAGAACTGAATCAAACCCCACTGTGTCTGTGTTTGGTTATCACTGAAGGCCGGGTTGCTGCTGCAGGATTGCAGCTGGTTGCTGCTGGTGCTGAAGCCTCAGAAGGCTGGAGGCAGGATGGGGCCAGGGCTGTCAATCTCCATGACAGCTCCATGCAGCCCATTGGCTGGGCTGCACATCCTCCTTCCACAGATGCTCGCGGCTGTGGTACCACCTCAGAACCCTGAGAATCCAATGTTTTGCCAACCGTGTCCTGGGCTGCATCAACAGAAGCAGTGACAGTTGGTCACAGGAGGTGACTCTTTCCCTCTATTCTGCACTTGTGAGATCCCACTTAGATTTCTCTGTCAAGTTCTGGAGTCCCCAATGTAAGAAGGACATAGAGCTCCTGGAAGGTGTCCAGAGGAGAGCAACTAAGGTGATCACAGGTCTGGAGCACCTCCCCTATGAAGACAAGCTGAGCAAGTTGGGGTTGTTCAGCTTTGAGAAGAGGAGGCTCCCAAGTGACCTTCTAGCAGCTTTCTAGTATCTGAAGGGGGCTACAAGAAAGCTGGGGGAGGGCTTTTGATATGAGTGCGTAGTGAGACAACAAGGGGAAAGGGTCCTAGACTTGAAGAGGGGAGACTGAGGTTGGCCATGAGGGACCAGTTCTTTCCTGTGAGGGTGCCGAGATGCTGGAACAGGTTGCCCAAGGCAGTTGTGTCTGCCCCACCCCTGGCAGTGCTGAAGATCAGGTTGTCTGGGGCCCTGGGTAGCGTGATGGTGTCCCTGCCTGTGCAGGGAGGTTGGAACTAGATGATCGTTAAGGTCTCTTCCAGCCCTGGCCGTTATGTGATTCTAAATTACCACTCTCGGACACTCCGTGCTGACTCCTCAGCGCAACACGTTCCTCTCCCCTTCCTCAGCCGGTGCCGCGCACGAACAGCGACCTCCGGAGAGGCTCCGCGGGTGCGCGCACGCACAGCCGAGCCGTGGGTCGCCCCGCCCCCTTTCTCCCATGCGTGAGGCGCCTGCGCAGTGTGTGGCGCGCGACTTCCGCCCTGAGCGTCGCTGCCCCTCCCGCTTCCGGCAGCGCGCGGCTCCGCGGGGCGCCCGGCCGCGGGCATAGCGGCGGCGGCAGCGCTTAAGCGGTGGCGGCTTGGCCCCGCGCCCGCCTCGGCCCAGCCCACCAGCACGGCGCCAGCCGCAGCGCTGAGGGCAGCGGAGTCGCCGCTGAGGTAAATCCGTTCCCGTTTTCCAGTTTCCTCCTTCATTCTATCCATCCTTCCCTGGGCTGCCTTCCTTTCAGTGAGCCGGTTCCTCCTGAGGGTGCCCGCCGCGGCCTTCCCTGGGCTCCCCGCCGTGGCCCGCCGAAGGACGAGGGGGGAAGGTGAGCGGGGACATCCCTCTGCGCTAGGGGCTGTGCGCCGGCCCTGCCGGTGCCGGGTGTCAGCGCTTAACAGGGTGTTCGTAGGTGTCTGCTTCTGCTGCTTGTGGGGGTGTTTGAAAAAGAACCTGTGAAACATCAGCGGTGATCGGGCACGGGGAGGTGTCCCGGTGCTCCGGCACGGCGCTGGTGCGAGGTGGTGGGCAGCCGGAAGGAGGAGGAAAGCAGCGACCACTGCTCCGAGTTGTGCCGGTTGAGGTGGTGCTGGTTTTCCTGGTTTCCAAGAGGGAAGAGCAGCGCTTGCAGGAAGTGGGAATGCAAATAGTTCACAGCCTGAAAAGTGAGGGGGTAGAAGAGCCGCCCAGCACATCGCGAATGGGAGCTGTGCAGGGAAGGACTGGGAACGATGGGCTGTTTTTTATACTACATATGCGACTGTAGGATGGTACCAGGATGCTGAATTGCAATCATGTAACTGTTTGCCTTGCGAAGACATAATTGGGTTGAAGTCGCTGTGGCTCTCCACGTTAACAGACTTAAATTAGATCTTATGAAGTGGATGCTCTGTGACTTTGAAAATTTGCAGAGACAGTAGAGCTCTACTGATTCATTAGTAGAAGCTGATGTAAAACTGTAGCGGTTTTAGATTAGCGCTAAATAGCTGAAAGCTCTTCATGGCTGAAATAAATTGATGATAATTTCACCTCTCTAAAACTTCCCTGGTTTTGCATTAGTGTATTTTATATTGTATATATCTGACTGATTTTAAGCCTATTGTGAAGACAATGGACTTTTCAGGAAAGTAAATTGATAGAATTTTGCAGCAGCTGAAATGCTGAAGAAAAAAAATATAGAGGAAATGTGAAGCTTTATGTGTTTGTGATATGAGGAACCATTGAAACAAAAGGCTTTAGCACCACTTTAATCAGTCTTGAAAATTGCTAGTGAGAATAGTTCAGCTTCGATGACATTGGAACCTGGAAGGAAGAATCCTGTGTGGGTATAGATGTAACAACTGACAGAAAACTGTGCTTGCCAGACTGGTATCACCATGCAATCAGTTAATGTGATACCCGGGCTGCCTTCAGCGGAGTGTGAGGATGCAGTGCGTATTGATGAATGCAAAAATTAGAATTAAAAAATCTGTAGTGTGTGATTTAACCAATTGCCTCCTTTCCATTCCATGATAAAGGAGTAAACCTTAAATTTCCACATAACAGTGCTGGTACTGGTTTTAGCATTTTGCTTTCTGGAGTCTGCTCTGAACTTGAGCTTGTGGCCCTGTTCCAAAGGAGTCAAGATACAAAGCCCAGCATAGATTGTGTTCGTGTCCTTCTCTCAAGTAAAGGTTATTCTTTAATCCAGTCATGTTCTGTCCTTGCTGTTGTAGCTCAGTGAGCTTGCAGTGTATCATTGCTGGGCACCAAAATCTCATGAAATGCATTTTCTTTGACTTCTTCATCTGTGAAGGAGAAAAAATCTGTTGTCAAAAAGATAACCTTGTAGAATGTTTTGGGTATTATTTATGTGCTGATGGAGAAGGGCCTGGGTAACACAAATCTATCAGGTTTACTGCTGATAGCAAACCTTTTTGGTACTTTTACTAAATACAAGTTGTGAAGAGATGCACAGAGTTTTTTCTGTCTCTTTGCATAACTGGTTTCCTCTGAATTCCCACTGCTGAGGTCTGAGGTTGCTTATAATGAGGTTGCTTACCAGCATAGGGTTCAACATCTGTACTTATGTTTTAGTATTTTTAGATACTCTTTCTCTGAGTTTGTTTGGAGGAAATATATCTCGATTTCAAAACTGAAGAGAAGCAGTTCCAGTGTTTCCCTGTGACCTGGCTCTTGCTGTATAATAAGAGGATGGAGTGAGGAGAATCATTGCAGTAGCTTGAAACTTGACTGTGTTAAATATGTACATATTGAAAGTTGTGTCTTGAGCATGTTGCTCCAGGTGTTTTAACTGTAAACAGCATCGTTACATCTTCTGTGTGTTCCCACTGTAAAGTGTCACTGCCTGCCTGCAGTAGAGCACCCATGGGTTGATACAAAGAAGGGCTGTAAGGCATAAACAGGAAATTAATGAGATAAACGTGGTACAAAATATATCAAGTTAGAGCAAAAGTGACAATGATTTAGAGAGATTGAGCTGTGCCACTGCAGGTATGGGATATATTTAGGGATAAACTGATGATAACACTTTAGGGTTGTATCTTAGGTCACCATCACAAGCTATTTCAGCTACTCTGTTCCAGAGTTGTGTGCACTGCGTTCCATCTGTCCCAGTTTCTTGATACTGGGCATCTCTCTTTTTGCTTACAGATAGCAAAAGATGAATATGTCTGGGCTAAACTGGGATTGTAGGTGACAGACTGGTTTATCTGAATATTGCTACTTACACATGTTAAGGTTGTTGAGAGAGGTCAACCCTGAAGCCCTATCAGATTGCTTCTTGTACAGAGCTCAGCGGCTGTTTCTGGAGCTGAGCTAAAGGGTTTTCAGTTGATGGTTGATGTCATTATTGGAGTAGTTGTATTTGTTGGCTAATTCAGTCATTGAGAAGACACAGAAACATCTCGTGGTTTACACATTAAGTGGATTTGCCATTTGGATAGCCTGTATCTGTAACGAAAAGTAGGTTATTCACCTGAATTAGGTGTGTTTGTGTGAAGACATTATCTGATGGTTTTTTTATCTGTCAGCAAAGAATGGTTGAGATTGCCCCTGAAACTCAGTGCCAGTGTGGGTGTGCCTGTTTAGTTTAGTTAACGTTTTTTGCAGTTGTTGAGGTTAATGTTTACTCTTGTACCTTTTAATGAGACTACAGTTCTGTGATTTTGATCTTCCACTGCTTCCTTGCTTTCTAGGTGATATTTAAATCCCTGTTAGTGTCCCTACAGCTATTGACTTGTTGCTGTACAGTTGGAAATGTTGACCTAAAGTTGTTCTCCTTATGGCATCATAATTGAAACATGAGGTGTCTTAGGAAGTGTGTGGTTTGTAATTTGAAGGGAAAAGTGACAAAAAAAGATTGAGGCTTTCAAAGCTGATGATTTTTTAGCCTGTGTTTAAATTATTGTCTGTATATCTGTTTAAAAAAGGAAAAAACATTTCTTTTTCTTCCAACTTTTTTCTTTTCTTCCTCAAAAGAAAAGGACTGTGTTTAACCCTGAAAGGCCCTTTAGGTTTTTATTAATCAACAGTGCAGGGTCCTCGTGATACAATATTTGTATCATTTATCTTCTACTGCCCTTGGTAACCTTCTTCCAGTAAACTTGGAAAAGAGGGGTTGGCTGTTGCAGTGGATTTTCTTTAGCCCTGTTAGAAAACTAATAATACATCTTCATTTTGGGCCTACGCCTCATTAACGATGAGGTGCAGGTCAGATGAGACATTCTCAAGCGGAGAATTTGAAATAACACCTAAGAGTAGAACAGTGTCAGGTTAGGCTCAATATAATCACCTCTGCAAACAGATGACATTTTGCATGAAACATTGAATAATTTAGTGTTATCTCCCGGTGCTACATAGTGATTTCTTAAAGGTCAAATGAAAAATTCTTGGCTTGGCCTGTTAGAGGTTGAAGTGTCATGCTCTGTCCTGGAGGTCTGTGCTTTTCAGTGTTCAACAAAGACTCAATGTAAATTTGGTTAGGACAGCCACTGAAGCAAATAAATGAATAGTCCGGGGGGAAACTGTGAGTGTCTCAGTGGGGTTCCTTAGCTCTTTATGATGTCTGAGTGCTTTTCAAACGCTGATCCCCTTCCCCTAGAAGGGGACCAAGGTGGGGGTTGATAGTGTAGGCAGCTAGGGTGGAGAAAGCACAGAAGAGTGACTCAGTCTATTGTTCTTGCAAAAACCAAACTGTGGTGGCACTTCTATGTAAACCCATAACACTGAAATTTTGTACCCAAATGTGTTTAGGGAACTAACCTTAACCAATCCTGTTCCACTCTTGTCAATGAATGGCCTGTTAACAATTTGATACGATTCCTCTGCCTTTAATACTTCACCCACAGAGGCTTTGCATGTCGTCCTCTTATTGCTTGTCATCATCAACTCCAGGAGCAGGTGGGTGACACTGGGAATTAATGCGATACACTCAACCTGTCTTTTTGTATTTCTGCTTGGCTTCCACAAAATGCCATGTCAGTGACAACTTAATGATCATGGATTTCACAATATTGTGATAACTCGTTTAACCAAAGTGTAAAAGCTTGTTAATAAAGCCAAACAGAAAGCAATCAGTATCCTCATGCAGTTCTAAGTGCATTATGTGCATTTGCATTACCTTTTAGACTTGCCTTATGAGTTTGATTAAATAAGGCAAGAGGCTTCTCATCTTCAGGAGAAGTCTGTACTGGTATAATTCTCCTTAAACTGTGACAAATTGAAAATGTGGAATAACTCAATCAGTAAAGTTGTATTTAGAATACTCTAACATTTTCAGAAGTTTTCCTTTATAAGTGACTTTATATCTTCTGTAGCTGCTAAATGTCAGAATCCTTACATTACTCTCAAAACACGTTAATTTAAATTAGCTTTCCAAGTGAGAGTAAAGCTTCCATGTCACAAAGCTTATTTTAAATGCTGTAAAATAAAACAGCTGAAGAAGTAAAGCTAGTAACTTCTTTAGTCATCTTGAATCAGGCATAAATTTGAAGTTCCTACTCCAAACTAGTCATTTTATCCTCCACTACACAAAACAAAGCATGAAAATCTTCTTTGATTATGTATTGAGGATTTAATTGCCAGACAGATGTCAGTGTGCTGTAGTGGGACTGTCTGGGAGCACAGTGGTGGTGGTCAGTGATGTTGCACAGAACAGGGGCTTCAACTCAGTTTGCCAGAAAGCAATACAGTAGCACTTTCTAAGAAGCCTATGTATGATCACTAGCTTTCCCAGTCAGAAATTCAGGCCCACACCTCTTCTGTTCTCTTCCCCAAATAGAAATGTAACTCCAGGTTTTGTTCTACCACCCTGCTCCAACTGCCACGTGGTGGTTTCCAAGAGTTAACTGTTTCCAAGCTTTTAGGTACCTGGTTTTCTACAGAAAACAAGTTCTCCCTCCTCTTTGTTCATTATGAAAAAGGAATTCTACACTGCTAAATCTGCTGATGCTTGCTTCACGCAGTCAGTGCTGAATTTGAGTATTGTGTCCTTCAGAAAGGATTGGATTCGGGATCCTGAAGTGCTTATATTGTCATATTAAGCATGGTTACTAGGGCTTAGGGTGGCTTTCAGTCCTTGTACTGATTTGTGTATCATTATTTGTATAGTAATGATTTGCCTGTGGTGGAATTCTAACAAGGAGTACTTTCTAAGTGTATGTATTCCCTTTGGCATAGTTGTGGGCCCTTTTCTTTCATATGCAGATTCTAGAATGAGTGTGTTCTTTAAATTGGCAATAGCTTGATCCAATAATTAGTGTTAAACCAATCTTTCTAATCTTATTCCACAATTGTATAAATAGTGGTAGAATTTGCCATAGCTTGGTCTTATAATCAGAGTTAAACCAATTTTTCCTACCTTACCATACAATTGTGTGAGTAGTGGTAGGTATTTATACTTGTTGTTAATAACGTGCTGCCAAAAAAAACCTTACTGTCAGCTCCAAAGACAGTCAAGTCAAATGATTATTTTTTGCATACTCTTAGTCATCTCTCTGTCTTTTTTTTCTTCATGTTTTTGCATATCTCTTAGTCACACAAGAGTGTGAAACAGCAAAAATAAGTGGCTGTTTGGATACATTAGTTTGTAAGGTAAAATCTGGATATCCAACTCAAAAATTAATGAGCAGAGTGTATATAATATTACTTCAAACTTGGGGGTTTGTAGTTTGTTCTTTGGCTGAATCTGAAAGTTGTTTCCCTCTTGTTCAGGGGCCTGTTAGCTTTATGTACACACAGCCTGCTTCAAAATGCCACTATCTATGTATACTATTTGTGCTTAACAGTTTTTCTGCTTAACACTGTTCTCCTAATGAAGCAAGAGGGCTTTACTAATCAATGTGTTGATGATGCCTTTTCAGATTACCTCAGCTATGACTATGTGAATAGCCTAGGATAGCCTAAAGGAAGGACACGATGTCAGAATAACATACAAAATATTTGTGAGGTACGTGGTTGGTTGGTTTTGGGGGGGATTTTTTTGTACAAACGAAATTGGTTTGTCTCTCATAAAAACCAAAATTATTAAGTAATTTTGTGCCATTGAATTTGTATGTTAAAGGAGTCCATCTAAAATTCACACTGTGTGCAAATACTGGTTATTTTTTCAGAATCTTGATGCCTGTTCTGATTTAAGGTAACTTGTTGACTTGAGAAGCTGAAAACTTGCCCTGATTGAAAGATAATTTTAAGTTTCTTCTGAGGTGTTTCACCTTAGCTGGAAGGTATTCTGTATTTGTGTTCCATAGGAAGTTTCACAATTGGGAGATTGATTTTGATTCAGGGATTCTTCTCAGACACCTGTGCAGCAGGCAATCTTGAAAGAGAGGATTTTCTAAAACAGCCCTTTGGTGTGAGGGAAAGAAGAGACATTTTGAAGAAACATTCAAAATTCCTTAAGTATTCACTTTTTTAAAACAAAAATGTAAAGTTTGAGGAGAGGATTCTAAAAAAAAAAAAATTGTTCAATTTGAGTCAATCCAACCACAATTTGCCAGTGAAAAAGTACTTGAACAAAATACTGACGTGTGGATACACTGTACTTGGCTGTTTCTACAGTACTGCTGCTTATCTCTCTAGGAGGAGTTTGGCTCTTTTTGCTGGCCCTGCTCTTCTGAGAGTGAAGTCATTTGACAATTACATTTCTTAGAAGCTTTACATGCCCATTTTGGATGAAATATTAGCTGATTTGCCTAGTTATCTTCATGTACCAGCTGCTAAGTATGCAGATTTCTTGAAACAGTTTCATTTTGCAAGTCTTGACTACAGAGGGTTCCAAAGTGCTATTGAAATTAATTGGCATAGATTGTAAGTTGAACTGTAAACATTTAGCAAGAGTAGGATAACTTCAAGAGGCTGAAAAAAGAGCTTTATCTAGGTTAACTTAAGCTTGAATTGTTTTTAATGGAGATTAAGGTTATTCTTTTTCTAAGGTATTTTTCTAGTATGTTACTCCCTTCATCTGTGGCTTAGTAGCCACATTATAATAGAGGGCACTCGTGTAAAAAAAGCAAACAAATAGAAAGCACAGTGCAACTACTACAAATTGTGAAATTGTGTTGTTAGCAACTAGATTCAAGCACCAAAGCCCTATTTCAGTTTGTTCTGATTCACAACCCGAGAATGTAGCCCACACTTAACTGTGAGTTATCTCAACTAGCTGTCTTAACTGCCGATCTGAAATCTCTACACTGCAAGTGTGCACATGGCCATGCTCACTTCTAGGCTCTTGGATTGTTCCTGCCTAGTTCTAGCACTAAGGCTTAAGGATCAGAATGATCAGAATGGTCAGAATGAGTTCATCTGAGTCGTGGTGATAGGACTGAGAGGGGTTTTTTAAAGGTTTAGCTTCATCTGAAAACTGTCTAGGTGTGACTCTTTTTAACCTGATAACAGCCACTCTAACCATTTTAGCCTAACAAAGTGATCCTATATTCAATGTCTTGGGATGTAAATTGAAATGCCATAATTCCTACCAATCTTATGTAATCTACCATTCATAAGGGGGAAAATGTTGACTTCTTTGTGGGTGTCATCAATCAATATAAATGCTTTCAAGTTTCTCCCTTTAATAGCATGAATCAATACGATTTTTAGAACATGGTACACTTTTAAATTAGCAGGCTATTCTTGATGCATAATCTTTAAGCTTTCATTTGCCTGTTGATCGCGTTTCAGTTTTCCTGTTTCATAGCTATGCTTTTTAGAGATGTCTGGAAAGTGATTATGTTTTCATGAAGACTATTAAAGTTCATGTTGGAACAACAACAAAGCCCTAAAAGTTTTTATTAAATTAATGTGTTCTTTGAGAATCTGATTCCTGTAATCCATTGCACTGCTAATTTAACATGACCGTTTGTTTCCCTTAATTTTGGTCTGATCTGAAGCTGTTCTGTAAGTTATCTGGTTATATCTTTGTAACAGGCTTGTGCAGGTTTTTTTGACACAATAGCACTTTTGTCAACAAGTTTAGCTGCTTTCTTAACTTGCCATGTTTGTGAACAGTGTGCTAGAACAGCTTTTTTTCTATTCTGTTTTTAACTTCTGCTCTTCCTCGGGTTGCTGGAGCCGTATGAGAAGTCAACAGTTTGGGCCTGGGTGTTTTCTGAGAGACAACAAGCTCTAATTTAATTAAGACTTTGCCGGTTTAGTTTGAAATAAAAGCAAGGGGTTGCATTTGTAACAAAAGAGGAAGAATAGTTTACAGGCAAAGCAAGAAGGAAATGAAACCATTCTAAAATCCTTTTGTCACTACTGTTGATTGTGGTGGTGTGACCCTGGCTGGGTGCCAGGTGCCCACCAGAGCTGCTTGATCACTCACCTCCTCAGCTGGACAGAAAATACAACAGAAGGGAAAATATGACAAAAGGCTTGTGGGTCAGGATAAGGGCAGGGAGATCACTCAGCAATTACTGTCTCAGGCAAAACAGACGCTACTTGGGGAAATTAGTTTAATTTAGTACCAATCAAATCAGAGGAAGACAATGACAAATAGCCCCCAAATCTTAAAACACCTTCCCCCCACTCCTCCCCTCTTCCAGGGCCGAACTTCAGAGGATGATGTAGGGAAATGATTAATGAAGATGCATAGGAGGATAGGAAGTGGGGGTTATGGTCAGTTCACATGGGTGTTTTTCTGACACTCCTTCCTCCTCATGTGGAGGACACCTCACATTTTTTCTCTGCTCTAGTCTGGGGTTCCTCCAACAGGAGAGTCGCCCATGAACTTCTCCACTGTGAGTAAAGTTCCCCATTAACTACTCCAGTGTGGCCTGCACAGTTCCTGCCAGAAGCCTGCTCCACTGTGGGTTGCCAGTCATAGCCTCCTTCAGGCATCCACCTGCTTCGGCATGGGTTTTCCTTCTACTGCAGGTGGATCTGCTCCGCTATAGCACTCTGTGGGTTGCAGGAGAGCACTCCTATAGCCCACTCTCAGCTACCAAACCCTTGTCACACAAACCCAAATACAGTGAATAAGCAAAAGCGATACGGGATTATAAAACTCGGCGGCTTACAAAATTATTGATCAAACTATGTAAACGAGTGCCTTTTGATGACAGAAATGTTTCATCCCTGTGTAGTCAGACAATCGTTGATTTTAAAAAAAGCCCCACTCAGTAATCTGTTTTGAACTCTGCTATGTTTTATCTTCACAGAAATAAAAAACAAGAGCCACCTGGATTTTTAGCTTCCTTCTGAGTAATAATGGTATCTTTGCTTCCTTCAGGGCAAGGCCAGAAAACCATGCAGTCATCAGGGCACAGATTCCGTGATGTTGAGCACCATCCGCTTCTTGCTGAAAATGACAGCTACGATTCCTCTTCCTCAGAGGCCGACATGGCAGAGAGGGTTTGGTTCATCCGAGATGGCTGTGGTATGGTCTGTGCTATAATGACGTGGCTTCTGGTTGTCTATGCAGACTTCGTAGTGACTTTTGTCATGTTGCTGCCTTCCAAAGACTTTTGGTACTCTGTGATCAACGGTGTTCTCTTTAACTGCTTGGCAGTGCTAGCTCTGTCATCGCATCTGAGAACGATGCTGACTGATCCAGTAAGTATGCGACCATTCCGTCATGTTGGATTGTTCTCTCATGTAACTCTACCCGCAGAAAAACATGGAGAAGGGGTGTCGATCTTCTCCTGCTGGGAAGAGTAGTGTTAGATTCAAAACCTTCAAGAATGATATCTGAACTTTTCCTATTGTTCTGTTAATGAAACCATAATTTTTTTACTTGAGAAGCGGGCAGTGTATAATTAATTTGTAAGCCTTATGAGAAATACAGCTTACTTGCAGAATATTAATCCACATTCCGAAGAAGCTAATAAAGCTTTTATGTCATAGTTTTAATTACTTTGTCTGTTATATTTTCAAAGCTTCCTGGGAAGCTTCATTCTGTTGTATCATTTGAAATAGGTTCTTCCATTTATGGCTCATGAAAGAACCTTCAGAGTTAGTAGTGCTGAAATTCCTCAGTCACATATAGGCATAAAATAAGAACTAATGTTTGATTCTTGCGTTACTGCGTTTGAGTATTTGAACTTGGTGGGAAGGGAGATATAAGTTGAACCTGCAGTGGAGCAGTGAAGGTGTAAGAGGTCTCGAAAGCACTTGTTCCTTAGGACTTTCATTCTTCGGTTCAAGAGATTAAATTGTTTATTTTGTACTGAAATATATTACTCTTTATGGGAAATAAATTGAGCAAGAGAAGAGTGAAGGCAGAAACTATTTCCTTCAGATTTGAGACGGTAGACATGGACATAGAAGTGACGGGAGTGTTCAGAACAAACAAGGTGTTGTAGTTAATGATTGTCTAGGTCTCTGATTTACTTCTGAGTGCACACCCAGTGATAAAATGTTGTGACTTCTACTGACTGTGACAACTAAGAAAATCAGTGGTTTAAGGATAGATTGCTTGAAAATATGGCCTGGGAAAACTGCCTGTCTTTCTAGACCTATGTTGTTCTTTATGGTTAAAACATGATAAAAATTCAGATTACTCACTACCTTTTTTTTTCCTTCACTCCTTTCCTGCTGACTCCCAGAATGGAAGACACGACTGTGTGATCGAAACTAAGATTGAGGGGGAAAAAAGGGAACAAACTGCCTCAAAACATATGTGAATTAAATGTACCCTTCTAACTTTTAGAAAAGTTTTCATTTTTCAATGAAAAAATGGCTTTTTCATTGAAAGGAGTTGGTGACTGTCTGAGACTCTGAAAGACAGAGTTCAGACCCTGAAAACAGAGTTTATTTTTATAAGTGAAATGCTGAAAGCGTGGCCAGACCTCACTGTCCTTAGTGACCAGCGAATAGGTGAATGTGGGATGTGTTTTATCTTGTTCCAGGTAAATTTTTAATCTTGTGCTTTAGGAGCTCACTCAGATAATTCACCGTGTTTACTCCAAATTATTAACTTCATTGAGAGCATTCATACTGCAAGAAGCACTTAACCATACAACCTGAGTGTTTAAGAAACTCTCTGTTCATATCACTGCAAATGCCGGTTGCCTCAAGTTTGAAGCACTGCGTACCCAAAGGTTTCATCTAGGGCAGAGCTGGGGCAGTGGCTTGGGCAATAAAAGCAGGTGGTTATTCCAAGTCATTCTGCTGAAGTAGAGAGGTGCTTGGCAATCAAATCTGAAATGCCTGGTGGTTTCTTAATTCTGTCTCAAACTTCCTTCAGGTGTCTGTTTAAAGTGGTGATGTTGCCAGTGGGCTTTTTGTTTTTCTGAATGAGAAATAATTACAGAAGGTTGCAGATGACTTCAGCCAACCTGGAGAATGTTGTCCCTGTGTGAATGAAGTGCTGGCTTGGAGGAGTTGATTCTTAAAGGCCATTGTGCTTCATTTCACATCCTGGTTTCTCTCACAGTCACTTCCTGCTACATAAGCCTTTTGCTTTGTAAATAAGCAAGATGACAGTGGTGCTGTCCATTATTTACTAATCCAAAATGACATTCCAAGCTTGTGAGTATCTATGTTAATACATTACTGGAAGAAGCAATCCTGGCAACTAGTCCTGTCCATTCATCATCTTCTTTGTATTGAAACAGCAGCTCTGTGCTGAACAGTTTAGAGAACTAATCACTAAAAAATACTTTACTTTCCTGATGGGTCCTTTTTCTGCCAGATCAGTTCCTGTGACTGTGTCCCATGTTGCCACACAAACTTTCACAGCAGCAGAAGACAACATTCTGCTATGTGTAGAATGAGGGGGTCATTAATGGTTCGTGCTGATAGTAGTGTCCAGGCTAAAAGCTATAGTACAATGGGTGACTTGGTTCTCAAAAACTTATGTGTGTTGGGCAGTTGGCTAAATATTGGACTCAGAGAGTTGAAATAACATCTTTGCTGCAAGTCTAACTTTTGTGGAAGACTTGACTTGGCCCAGTAATTAAATGTGACAATGTACACTGCTGTAAGAAAGCCCTGCTTCAGTAGCGCTTCTTCTGAGCAACCTCATGGCAAATACTGTCCCTGTAGTGCCTGTATCTTCATGTAACAATGGGGCTTCCTCTTATGTATGCTGGTGACAATAGCTGCTGTCACAGTTATGCTAATCTTTGGCCTTAGATGAGTATTACTGAAATGGAACAGAGGTCAAGCAGTGGTAATTTATTCATTTGGAAATGATTCTGGCTTATGGCAGAACAGCTTTGAATAAATGAACTTATTTCAGCACTTATCCAGGGATAACTGCTGTGTAGTCTATGAAGCGTATTTTTAAATGCTCTTATACCATTTAAGAAGCTTTCTCTCCTTTAATTGAAATGATTTCAGGGGGCTGTACCCAAAGGAAATGCCACTAAAGAATATATGGATAATTTGCAACTGAAGCCAGGAGAAGTGATCTACAAATGTCCAAAGTGCTGCAGTATCAAGCCAGAACGTGCACACCATTGCAGGTACTCCATCCTTCTCTTTCAGGTTGTTATACAGATCAAGTCTTGGCTTAACGCTCCTGATATTTGTGTCACTTCTTTTTCCCCCCCCCCATTTCTCTTGGTATCCAGTAAATTGTCAAAATGGATGAAGGTGAAGAGACTCAATGACTTGAAAAGCAATCATAAAGTGGGGCCTTAAGTACTTTTTGATCTATGAAGGTTGGATTTTTCCTATTCATCGTTCTCATTGTTGTGCTGTGCTGTTGATGATGCAGGGCAAAGGGAAGAATCCCAAGGAAGTTACTGATAGGAGCTGATGTAAGAAATGGCTGCTGCAGCCTTAAGTTAAAAACATACAGATGAATTTTAAACTGGCACTTCAGTTTGTGTCTTCTTGGCTTCCCCCTGTGCCATTTGACGTTAAATGTGAATTGGCAGGTTGTTTTCCCAGAGTTCTATGTAGAATTGGTTAAATGCACTTGTGCTTATTGAAGATTCATTTTAATAAGGACAGTAATGGCAGTTTCAACTAAAGGTTATGGTAATTTCAGCCAAATGTGCTATGGAAGAGGTGGTAAATTTATCCATTTTTAATTAATTCTCAATCTTTTGAGTTTTCAGGCACTGTGGATATGCATTTGTAGCTTTCATTGTGTGAGGGTTGAAAATAGATGTGCCTGCATAATGAGGACTTACATAAATATGTAAATGTTTCTGGTGGCTCTCTCTAGGTGCAGAGAGTAATGCATATTGAACTGTGTATTAAATTTAAGTCTCTGAGTTAGTGCCCATCAGGAGAACACAGTGAAGTTTTGTCAGGACTCTCAAATCATTCCGTAAATTTGTGGTTTCTAAATTAAATGTCTCAATATAAGTCACTTATCTGTGAAAGTTATGGCTGAGGAGCTATTTCCATTATAAATACTCAGCCTTGGCACTGAAACCTTGTTCTTCTCTCAGATGTGAGTGGGTTTTTGTATCTGGAGTGTGAAGGGAAAAGTTTCATGGATAAATAGGCAAGTACAGAATTGTCTTCAGTTTGTCTGCTCGTGTTGTAGGTTTGCTTTTGCAAGGGTGCAGATGCCAGGCCTACCTTCACATGCAGTGGCTTTGGTCCTGGCTGGCTTTATTAGCTATGGTAGAGGGTTCCTGTCCCTATGGGCCTGGGGCTCAAAGCAGTGCAGCTGCTTTCCTGTGGCGCAGTGCAAGCTGTTAATCTCTATGGATCCAAATGAGCTTTGTGCTCTCTGTTAGGACGTCGTAGTGTTATGTTTGTGGGATGTGATAAAGGGACACCTGGGAACCTCTCAGCGTGGGTTGGATCTTGCTGATTTTCTCATCTCAGATTTGGTCTGATTCCTATGGAAACTGTGCAGGTACCTTTGTAAAATGTATTCCACGTCTTCCATCCTGCTAGGGCTACTTCCAAATTATTAAATCCTAACTGAAGACAGCATCTGTGTACAAGGAAAAAGCTGAAGTGTTGGGAGCTGCATGGTACTGTGGGGCCACTGCGTACTTCCTAGACCTGGAGCTAACAGCTATACAGGTTTCAGACCAGAGTTCCTTGGGTACCTGTTAGGCACTGTGTTATGCTGGATGTTCCAGTAGCCTGTGAAGAAGGACAAAGATAAATAAAGTAGGGACTTCCAATGCTTTGTTGATAGCAAGAATTCGAGTGACGTTATTAAAGCACAGCAAGAATGGGTAGTGTCTGCGGTGAAGGAAATCTGTGCTGCTTCCAAAGGGTTTGTTGTCACTAACCACTGGTTTACGGACCTAGCTTCAAACAAGGATTGTCTTACTTTTTGTGCCTCAGTAAAATAAGTTGTGAATGTGCCCACACAAGAGCAAAGGATGTGTTTTGGTGTTGCATGGTGTGTAACTGGCTTCAGACAGTCCTAAAGAGAAAGCAAAGCCTCGAAATATATGTGCTGGCCTTTTGTAAACCTGCTTCATGATTTTTCTGAAGTAAAACAAAAGCATTTTAGTGTCACTTGTTGAATATTGGGTACGTACTGCACACAGGTAAACAGGCTGTAAACCAGCTACCAGACTCTGATTCTTCACCACAGATTCAGTGCTGCAGAAGTGTACTGAACAAAAAAAAAAGGTTTGTTTGATTATACTGCTAAGCTTTTATTGCCTCACAAACCCATTCCAAGGACATTACAGGGATGGTCTAGTCTCAAGTAGGCAAAGTGGCAGTTTGCTGATAGAAGAGACTTGAAAGTTGGTTCCTGTTGGGCAATACACTCAAAGCCACAGTGCATGCTTTGAGTAGTGAATTACTAACAGAAGAGACTCTTATGATGTAATTATGAAAATTGTTGTGCCACACTGCAGCAGAAGTTCTTTAATGAAGAAAAATAATGTCATAATACACGTTAGTGGTGGGAAAAGAACGAGAAAGTTTTATTTACAGCTAAATATTTAGCCTCAGTGAGATAACGTTAAGCAGAGATTTTACTAGGCAGTTAACAGCATAAGGAAGAGGCTCATCCTCAGTGAATGCTGTTTTATTCTCACTGAAGAAGCTCAGCTCTCACTGTTTCTAGCCTGAGTGCCTGCATTTGTGTGTGGGGAACTGTGATTCAGAATCATACACTGAGGTATTTGTATCAGCCTTCTATGAATTTCTGTCTCCCAGACCAGTTTCTCTTCAGCCATTAGCTGTGTCTTTCTGAATGTTTTCTCTGGCATCAATGAGGTAATTGCACCTCTGGCAGCAGTGCCAGGCTGGAGAAGAGCTTCATTTGTCCACAGCTGCTTGTTCTCACTGCCATATTGCTCCTTCTGTGTAGAGCATGAGTGTTCATGCACAGTGAAGTCATCCAGGTTGCAGCTAATGGAGTGTCTTCCTCAAACTCCTGCCACATGAACGTCTTTGCTTGGACAGGGGAAGGAGCAGGATGCAAGTGACAGGGGCAGGAAGAAGGCAGAACCACTGTTTTCAAAGCACTCCTGTGAGTGTGTTGGCTGGAAGTGTTTGCTGAATTGTGGTGTGAGATTTGAAATGAAGGCAGGGCTCCAGACATTGGACGTCTTGGGAGCGCTTTGCGTGGGCTTGTGAGAAATACTGAATGAGCAGAAGTGAATCCTGCCCACCTCACATCTTCCAGCGTTTGGCTTGTTTGAGTCTGGATGTGAATTTACTCAGTGCTTTGCACTAATATTCTCTTTAGAGTGGTGGTTGGTTTTGGTGTGGGGATTTTCATGTGTAACTGGCACTATATAAAAGGTAATTTGCATCAAGATGAGTTGTCTTTAATATCTGTAAAACAAGAGGCAGAGGGAATATAGACGCTGGGTTATGATCGCTCAGGGCAAAGGGAGCTTCAGAAGAGCAGTGGGAGATCTGGAATTCTTTCATATAACCTACCCAGGAGTATGTTCTGCCTCTTGCTGAATTACCTTATGATCATGCATATGTGATGACTTCAAAATTATTTCATGCCTCAGAGCATTGATTTCCCCCACACTCACACCTCCCCTTTCTTCACTGTGGTGACAGTCACTGAGGTTCGCTTCATGGCTTGTCACTCCTAGGTACCGAACATAAATAAACATGAGTTAAAACCAAAGGATTTTCAATTATAGTGCTGCAGTTTTTAGACCTATTTGGTTTTGTAACTGTTGATGTTTCATATTTTGGATGTTGTGTGGGAAAATGCGGAACCCTTGGAGTGTGTGTGGCTGTCTTTTAAGTAGAAAGCTAGGAAAATGAAGCATCAGCATTAATGTACTGATTTATGGAAGAACTTCAACATGTGTTGCAACTGTTCTGGTTCTGTTGTATAACTGTTCAGGTTTGGCTGCAGATGGACCTGACTATAAGAGAAATGAGCCCTCTGGTGCTGTATGGCCTAGCAGGTGTACGACAGTCATGGAAATATTTTACTTTCCTGGAAATAACTTTGGCTCAGAGCTGAGCAGAAACTAAGCAATTCGCTGCAGAACATGCTAAGAACGGTGGTGTTTAAGTATTAACTAGCAAGTAGGTTTGGAATCTCTTCTGCTCGGTGTTTCAATATTTTTGTTTACGTTGAGGAAGCCAGGTGTGACCTTGTAAACTGTTCAGAGTTTGATTGCATCTGCTTAGAACTGAGTGTCCAGCTGAAATCTGAAGAGTGGCAGTTTCTCCCTTGAAAATGTAAATTTCTTTGTTTAGTTTTTCTGATTCACAAGCTAAATTTACAGCTTGAAAGTCAGTAAACTTGAAGTGATCCTTTGTCTAAAAGGGCTTCTCCGGAGGGAAGGGGATTTTTAATATTAAATCTGGAAAGAGGTGAAGCTTTGTTCATTCAGTGCCACAGGGGTCCAAAACAAGTCACTGGATTCAGTAGATTGTGAGTCTGGATATGTGGTGATTCTCATACTAATTCAGGTTTTCTTTTGTGAAGAATATCTTACGTACACAGTTTTGTAATAACCAAAAGCTGAGTCTTCAGCAAATAATTTCTACAAAGAAATGAAGAGTCACTGTTTGCTGTGTATCAAGAAGGATTTGAGCACATCGTCTCACAACCTCTGGATACTCTTCTTCCATGTGAAGTATTTTTTTCACCACAAAAGTCTCTTTCCTTTCCCTTCAGTATCTGCAAGCGATGCATTCGAAAGATGGATCACCATTGCCCGTGGGTGAATAATTGTGTGGGGGAGAAAAACCAGAGATTTTTTGTTCTGTTTACGGTAAGTGAAGATCAACACCTGCTCGATCTCAGGGTGAGCCTGCCTTGATTATAACAATTCTGGTTGTGCTTAGTGGAAAGCAGTCACAGAATCACAGAACATTTGGGATTGGAAGGGACCTCAAAAAATCATCTAGTCCAATCTCCCACCTAGACCAAGTTGCACAGGGGAACGATTATTTTGGGTTGGGAGAGCAGGATCACATAGACCAAGTCGCACAGGGGCATGCTTGTTTTGGGTTGGATTGGTGAGTTGTTTTTACTTCTATGCAAGATAATTCTCCAAGCAGGGCAATATTTATTTGTAGTCCTTTTAATCTTGTTAAGTGCCATTATTTTAAACTATACAGGCCTTTTTGGTTTATGTAGTAACAATTAGTGAAAAGATACTGTGTGGTACTTTGATTGTTTTGTTCAGTTGCACTGCATTCAAAATAGAAATTTTGAATTTCTCTTTCAAAGAAGGTGTATGTACATGCAGTGGTGAAGGCTGGCTGAGAGCTAGGTCTGGTTCTCACTACCTCGCAGCAGTCAAAACTAAAGTACTGTCACTCTTTCCTCTTTCCAGATGTATATAGCCCTAATTTCAGCTCATGCACTCGTACTGTGTGGGTTTCAGTTTTTCTCCTGTGTCCGAGGGCAGTGGACTGGTAAGCGAATACTTCCACTGTCATCATCCAGCACTAATATATTACGGGAAAGTCATAATGTTGTACCTATTTTAGTTCCATGTATGAAACACAACAGGACTTCAGTCTTTTTAAAGTGAGGTCCTGAAAATAATTGGTATCTGTTTACTGATCTCTCTTGTGACATTTTCTTTCCTTGAGTCATTGAGTGTAGGAGCTGTGGCTGTCAAGGGCATTCTCGCTCCCTTTCCACATAGTAAAAATTTACTGCCTGTGTAATAAGAAGGAAACAGATAGCTGGTCCTCAGCCACTTCATTTCTATATTACTTGAAGCTGCCAGCTGGGCTTTGTGTGTCCCACTGCAGTTCTGTGAACAACAGCTGAACCTTAAACAAGTTTCTCCCTCCCTGTTACTGCAGCCAACTGTGAGGCTCCTGTAGAAAAGAAATTTCCTGAACTGTCCCAGCTGTTTGTTTAGGCTCCTGACTTGCATTTCTTAATGTTCTGGTGTGCCAGAGCTCCTCTGGTCAAATGCTTTTCACAGAAGATAGTTATCTTATGTTCTTCCTGGTACCTAAAACACCAAGGAAAGCCTTGCATCTGTTTTGCTGAGTATTTCATTCAAGGGATGTAGTCTTAGTCCTGTTTGTCACTGTAAACGTTTTGCTTCTTGTATACCATCCTATTTCTTCTTTAACTGTAATTGAGTTAATGAGTTGATCAGAGGCTTTCCAGAGATGTGACCATAAATGTAAGTCAGAACCTGATTACTTTGTGCAGTGAATTGAGAAAGTGTCATAAAGCAGTCAAAGCAAAATGAAACAGCGGGATTAACTAGCGAGTCAGAGCTGACAGTAGTGATGGTTTTTACAGCATTTATCATATGTGGAATTTGAAGCTGCTCTCCTCTTTATGTGCAGCTCTGAGTACTCAAATCATCTCATGTACAAACATTTATTGGACATCCTTGAAATGCTGAGGGAGGATTGCAGCAGTGCAGTACCGTGTACTTAGCAGGAAGCCCAAAGTGTGGCTTCCTCGCAATCCTTCATTTCCTGGGGCAGCAAATAAAACTGCTGCAGTGCTAGAAGTTAGCATTTGGATTTAATTATGAAACTGTTTTGTGTGTTAGGAATTTAGCTTTTATTGCTGTTTGTTAAAGAGTAGAAACAAGCTCTGTAGATTTCTTTTAGGGTTCTTCTTATAACTACATGTATTGTTTTCACAGAATGCAGTGACTTCTCCCCACCTGTAACTGTGATTCTGATGATCTTCTTGTGCCTTGAGGGTTTTCTGTTTCTCACTTTCACCGCAGTCATGTTTGGCACTCAGATCCACTCAATATGCAATGACGAAACGGTAAAGACTTCACTTTCGTATGCTATAACGATTGCTCTAGGAAGGTGTGATTAGATGATGTTCTGTTTGCGTGAGGGAAGGCTCCTACTTTGGCGAAACCCCCCAAATGAGATGTAGCTCCTAATTTTTAAGGATAGAAGTTCTTGGTGTTTACTTTCTAACAGAAGTTCTTGCATTATTTGCTGCTCTGACATAAATTTTGTAATTAGGTTTTCAGTTACAAAGATTGCAAAGCTTCTGACTTCTGTTTGGACTCCCACATCTCTGCTATCTCAAACTCCTGATACTTGTCGTGGGAAATGTCTGCTTTCCTCAGCTTGACATTTGAACTAGGAATCTTATATCAACCTTTCTCACTTTCTTCTACTTCGATGCACTTTGTTATTGGACTATAACCATAGTTGGGACCCTTGGCTCCCCTACCCTTAACTCTGCTTGTTAAACCTTGTTTGAGAGGATATTTTGTGATCAATAATTGAGTGGAAACAAAGAGTTTGAATCCTGTGGCTGTTCAGAGTATTCTCACGTGAGGCTGATGAAAGTCTACTGTTGCACCAAAGAGTAAGCATGAAAAGCAGTCGGTAAATATCCAGCCTTCTCTGCTGGGAAGTACAAAGAACAGGTCATCAAAACAATGTGTGAGAGAAAGCCTTGTTTCAGTAATTGGAGCTCAAGAGCTTTCTTGGAAGCCTTTTTTTGTCTGGTTCCACAAACTGAGTAAACAGCTTCTCATGTAGGTGAATTGCCTCTACTGTAGATCAACTCAACTCTGCTGGTCATTTAAGGAGGGTGGAGAGGTGGGGGTAGAGTGACCTGCATGCCTGCATTTTATGGTCTTTATCCTATGCCCACAGGGCTAAACCAGCCATTTTTCTTTGCTCCTTGCTAAATAAATGGCAGTAAGAAAGTAACCAGCTCACTAGCTGTACATTGAAAGAACACAAAGCACTCATCAGTGTATCTGCCATTTGACTTGACTAAACTTCAGCCTTAACCCTGCATCCCTGGTGTCTGCTTGTACACAGGAGATTGAAAGACTGAAGAGTGAAAAGCCAACGTGGGAGCGGAGACTACGCTGGGAAGGAATGAAATCAGTTTTTGGCGGTCAGCCTTCACTCCTGTGGATCAATCCTTTTGCGGGATTTCGAATCAGGCGACTGCTTCTACTGAGGGCAAAGAAAGGAGGACCTGAGTTTTCTGTTTGAGTTTAATTATGCTGGAACTTGCAAGAGTATTATATAATATTTATTTGGGGCCACTGAAGGCTGTCTACATATAATCTGTGACCAGGTGAAACCGGTGTCAGACATTTGCTTGTAGCAAGCAGAGTTTTATACGTTTATCGTCACAGACATCTCATTAACTTTCAGAGACGCGAACTGGATCTGTAACGGTCTCAACAGCAAGATAACAAAGGAAAAGCACGTGGTCACACTAAAGAAGCCAAAATGTTGTCATGCTACTGTAATTTATTTGATGAGATTATCCCATTTTTGTTAAACCTTTTTTATTTGATAAATGGGGAATTACCTGTGTGTTTTTTATAAAAAAAGTATATCCTTAGGTGCAGTTGTCAATCATAAGGAGGAGCATTATGGTGAAAGTTAATCTCGAACGAGACCTAGCCTTCTAAATCCAGTTTTCAGGGAATCGTGGTTTGTTCCAGCTGTAATTTTTATTTTTCAGCTTGTCCTAATAAACAGAGCTGCACTCTGTGTCCCACTTCAGGCACACATTCCTCATATGCAAGTGATTCAAAGGACTGGTGCACACAACAGCATAACACATCAGAGGCACTGTTACACCCCTGCCAAATGTCTTCCCAGGCTCACAAAAGCATGTCTTGTGTTTGGCGGTACTAATCTCATTACAGCTTGTCAGTAAATTCTAAATCTGCAGTAAACAAGACTTGTAACTTCGGCTGTGGGCCGAATTCTGCTCTCTGACGTGCTTCTCCAATTCCTAATGCATTGATTCTAGAGGAACTCGCAGGGTAGATGATCGAGGATTACATCTAGTCCTCTGTTCTGGAGCACACGTGACCAGTGACTGTATCCTCCTGTGTGAGATTGACATGAATGTACTGCAGACTGGAGCCAATTAACTGAACACAGTTGTCTTTGGAAAGTCTTACTCTGCCCTTTTTTGTTTTGCAGACTTTTCATAGAAGGGAAGCTGCTAATTCAGTGGTCCCCTGAACAGAGTCGTCAGAGGAATGAGCGAAGTTACCTTTCTCTTGAGTACAACAGAGTTTAAGTGTAGAAAGGTCTGTAATAGAGGGAATTATTTTTTGATTTAACCACCTTCCAGGCAGAATTACATTGAAGAGATGAGAGCAATATAGAGCTTAGAACTGCTTTATGTGGGCCTGACTAAACCACAGTAGTGCTAAGAAACATTAACACATCTGCAAGGAATGAAACACAAGCTGCAAGTAACGAAACTCAGCTAAACGTGGGTTCATAAAAATGACATTCAGACTATTTTTTTATTCCTGTGAATCTATTCTAGAAATTGCCAACATTATCAATGATAAAGCAGGAGCCTTGATACATAGCTTGAAATCGTGCCTAGAAAGCAAATAGCTCCCTGTTCTGGGACTTGCCTTAAAATTGTCCTGTTCTTGCTTTCGCTTAGCCAGTAGCACTGATGATCCTGTCCCACCTCGAGCAGTTCAACGTGCTGAAGAACCTTGCGTTATGAAGTTTTCGTGCTGCAGCAGCTGTACTTCCTTTTTTTCAGTGACCTGCTTCTCCATTTCTCTGTAATGGTGGCATCTCGCTTCCAGCTTCATCAGGTTTCTACACCATTGGGTGGGTGACATCTGCTGAGGGATCCATTTGTTACCTGTGGCCCTGCAAACAAAACTGTGCAATACTCTGTGGTGTGTTCACTTTGCCTGTGGGGATGATGTGTAATGCTGGAGACTTTCCGAGTGGATGCAGCCGATGAAATGCCACGTCTGGGATAACTGAGGGGAGAAGTTGGAAGTTCCACGAGAATTTTTGCATATTCAGTTGCACATCTTAAAGACTGGGGGGGAAAACAAACCGTGTCTCGCTTTGTCATGAGGCTTTTAATGTGTATATCGTTTAATGAAATATCCTGATGAGAATCAGACAATATCACTTCAAGCGGTGACTTCAACCCTGTGACTTAGCAAGTGTGTGCGTGTGTGAAATCAGGTTTACTTGGCTTTTCAGACCCTTGTTATGTTGTAATTTTTTTAATGTAAAAAAAATAAAGTAATGAATTGAAATCTTAGTTGATTAACTTCTTCTCCATCTGTCACTTTCTTTGCTAGTACACGTGTGTGTTCACGTGTGTTTAGGTTACGGTGACTTTGGGGTAAAGGTCTTGCATCCTCTGGCTTGTAATTTGTACCGACCTGTATCTCAGGTCACAGGTGATGCTCCAAATTAAAGGTGCTGCTCTGCTCGTTGAGGGTTTAAGCTGGACTGACTGCTTAACTGCTCTTGGGCCTTTCCTGCATCCTCTGGGATAAGTGTTTGTCTGAGTAGTGCCTGCTTGGATAAGGTGAGTGGGGAAGAAGTGCGATAAATATTTCCTCTGCCAAACCCTTAAGAGATTAACAGAGTATCTCTGGGTTTTCACCTTCTTGTGCAAAGTACAGGTTCGGACTCCCAGTTTTTCTGTGCAGGTGTTGAGTGTTTCCACTAGTCCCGTAGCTTTGGATACAGCAACAGCCAAGGATGCAGCAGGTCAAGTAGTTGTCAATAGAATTGACCCAGTGAGAGTGAAGAGGAAACAAGGTTTACAAAGGCAATGAAGGATGGAGAGACTGGAAGTAATTCAGATCCCAAAGCATCACTGTTGTACGCCACTGTTTCTAAGGAGAAAACGGCTCTAAGTAGATCGATACCAACGTCATGCCACCGCATCGTGTGCTTTTCAGCAGGTTTGTTTATGTTTGCGTGCCACAGCAGTTAGACTTAATACTGTGTTTACATATATTGTAGGGAACAGCTTGTTTACTTTCCAAATGGAACAGACGTCCCTGCAGATGGATCCTGCTGATTTATCTCCCTTTTATTTTCCTGTTTCATTTCTAGTCAGGTTGCTTCGTGAACCCTTTCTGAAGCCTCGGATGGCAGCAGGTAGAAGCAATAATTCATTTATAGAGTTATAGAGTCTCCTTCTCTGGAGGCGTTTAAAACTCACCTGGATGTGTTCCTGTACGACTTGGTCTAGGTGATCCTGCTGTGGCAGGGGGATTGGACTGGATGATCTTTCAAGGTCAGTTCCAATCCCTAATGTTCTGCGAATCTCTGTGATTCTTTATGCCTATCCTGTGCAGAAGTGGTGTGTTTCTGTGATTGTTCTCCCTTCTGTTGGCGCCGTGTTAGTGTGCGAATGTGCTCAATGCTGTCAGAGTTGCGTAAGAGGTTTTAAAATACAGAAATTGGACTCTCAAATGATTCTTGAATTTCTAACATGAAAATGCAAAGCACTGGTGTGAGTTCTGCTTGGTTTTTTTTGAAGCCTTACTCTGAGCCGAGTAACAGTTCAACTCAGGCTATGTACTCGGTGGTTGAATATGGATTGGAGCTCTTGGCTGAGGAGGTGATTACATTTCTTATGTTGCTTATTTGTTCTTTTCTGAATTTCTCCGTGGAGATGTGCAGTAGTTCAGGTTGTCATAGCTGAGGAGAGCTCTGCCATCGCCCATTGTGCATTAGTCACAGCCTTAGGTTCCTAACAACAGATGCAAAACTCCACCTCTGAAATAATCCTCCATTTTTTGTTAGTGCTGTAGCACAGGATGAAGTTAACATGAGACCTAGATATGGTGCTAAAGCCAGATTATAGTTGTCAAGGAAGTTACTAACTTACAGAGAAATAGGTGAGAGTTTATTACCAGACACACACTTCTTACTCTGACAAAGCAGCTGGTGTCTTGCCAGACAAGTGAAGTAATTTCACATGATATCTTAGAGCTGCTTTTGTTAACCAAGTGATGATTCCAATAAAGCTGAGATCTGACAGAATAGTTAGTGACTTCCGAAGTGTGTCTGCGTAAGAATATTGGTTTAATTCAGTGAGAAGGGCGTTTTTTGCTATTAATTTATTTTAGCCCATGTAAAGGCAGCGGATTATTCTTGCTGCAACTCTTCCCCAGACTAGCTGAACACTGGAGGCTGAGGCTTGTTCCTGCACAGTTCTATTTTCCTCTGTCAGGTAATAGGCTGTAAATTACATCGAGTTTTAGAGAAATTTGGGCTGTGCTGCTATAGGGTGATTCTTTTAAATAAAAAACCCTCTGGGGTGAAAACTCCAACTCCCATTGGTGACCTCAATAAATATATGAGGGATGGGTGTCAGGAGGATGGAGCCAGGCTCTGCTCAGTGTCATCTAATGATAGGACATGAGGCAACGGGTATGAGCTGGAACATAGGAGGTTCCATGTAGATAGGAAAAGGAACTTCTTCCCGTTGAGGGTGACAGAGCACTATAAGGGGCTGCTCAGGGTGCTTATAGGTGGTTGTGGAGTCTCCTCTGGAGGCATTTAAAACCAGCTTGGACATGTTCCTGTGCGGCTTGATCTAGGTGATCCTGCTGTGGCAGGGGGATTGGACTGGATGATCTTTCGAGGTCCCTTCCAATCCCTCATGTTCTGTGATTCTGTGGGGTTCTGTGAAGTGAAATGAACAGTAAGTGACATCTTCACCTGTGACAACATGCAGTCAACTCACAGAACTTCCATGTCTATGTTCTAGGTTAAACAGCAATAATGCACAATAATTCCCCTTTTCTTGTGGAATCTGTACTCAATTACCGCAGAATTATAGGTTCCTATAAAAGTCTGATATATAAAAACTTACTTGCAGTTCCTCAGCTTGCAGGAGAGTTAAAGGTTTCATGACTAGGGACATGGTTTAGCAGGGGGTTTTGTCCAGTTGGGTTAATGGTTGGACTTGATGATCTTGAAGGTCCTTTCCAACCTAAAGAATTCTGTGATTGTGTAAGGGGTGTTTGATACACTCATTTTCTCAAAGTCTGTACTTCAGAATCATGTTTTCTGCTGAAATATTGACCCATATCTGACCTTTTTGTGAGTGATCACATGGCTCACTAGAAATCTCACATGGCTCAGAGAATATACCATCTACCTGATTTCCCAGAGGAAGTGAATTATGCTGTAACATCTTTGTAACTGCTGCAGATTTGATAGAAACAATTTTAAAAGTGTTAATTCTCATCCTACAATCAGGGGATTCTCCCTTCTACACTCAACCTTCTCTATCCTTCCTAGCTCACCTCCTCATGCTAGAAATTGCTCAGCTCTTACAGCTGTGTTCAGTTTTGCTGCCTGAAAGGAAATAGAAATAACTTTTCAATATTCTTAGGGTGGCAAGGAATTTTCACTGGTGCTGCTAAAGTAATTTGTGCAGGGCACGTGCTACAAAAGCATTTGAAAAACGGAAGTTTCTTCTAAGAAGTATGCAGCTGTGCAATCAATTAAAACACTCCAACTATTCCCATAATTGTATGCATGGGTTGTACAATTGACAGTGTCCACCACCTTACTCATGCATGCCCTCACACTTTTACAACAGGTTAAAAAAAGACAAATAATATTTTTCCTTCATTTCTACTACAAAATATTTTATAATCTCAGGAGGTTTTGGCCACTTTAAATAGGCTAAAAGTATTAATTATATTATGTCACAGGCAACTTGTATACATCTGAAAATTTTACCATTAACAGGTGTTTTCAGGCAGAGAATGAATACTTACGGCTTTGTAGTGCTGTGCTCATGTTTAAAGAAGTAAAATTAGGTTTCTGGTTGCGCCCATGGCCATGAAGAGGGTTCTAGGTTCAGCATCTTGCAGCATTCAGGTTGGATGTTTATTGGAAAAGACACTTAAAGCTTTCTGGAAGAAAATTATTTCTGATTGTCTATAATTAATGCATTTTAAAATAAAATACTTAACATAAAATATGTTGACATAAAATTAAGTTAAAATTGTGCCTGAATCAGCAGAAATTTCTGACTCTATGGAATCATTGCTAGTAAAATGTCTATGATCATCAAGTCCAGCCTGCATCCCAACAGCTCCCTAACCGCTAGACCATGGCCTCAAGTGCTCTAGCTACTTGTTTTTTAAACACCTGCAGGCATGGGGACTCCACTCCCTTCCTGGGCAATCTGTTCCAGTGCTCAACCACTCTCTCAGGAAAGAACTTCTTCCTAAGATCCGGTCCAAGTCCTCTGACGCAACTTGAGGCCATTACCACTTGTCATATCATTAGCAATTTGAGAGATGAGACCAGCACCAGCCTCACTACAACCTCCTCTGAGGTAGCTGTAGAGAGCATTAAGGTCTCCTCAGTCTCCTCTAGACCAAATAAACCCAGTTCCCTCAGCCACTCTTCATAGAGCCTGTGTGCCAGACCTCTCACCAGCCTTGTTGCCCTTCTCTGGTCCCACTCTGTACCTCATTTATCCCTGAGTTTTCTATATCCCTTACAAAGAACCAGCAGATGAGCTAAGCATTGACAAAAGTTAAGGCTGTCTGGACTTCCAAGTTCCCACAGTCTCTCATGGGAAGTTTATTGCCTACTCTGCAGTTGCACAATGGGGTTTTCAAATGTTACTGAGGAGCTGTCAGAAAACCAAGTGCGAGTTTGACAGCACATCCTGACTGCAGAGGACTGCCTGTTTCAGTGTTTGGACGGACAGACACGACTGGGTGGAAACAGGGGAGGCTTCATAAATGCATTCATTATATCCTTTTTCAAACTCTCACAGATACACAGATCACTAGGTGTTGGAAGGGACCTCCAGGGGGCATTAAGTCCAACCCCTACTCAGCTCAAGCAGGATCACAGACCCTAGGGCAGGTCACACAGGAACGCATCCAGATGGGCCTTAAAAGTCTCCACAGAAGTAGACTCCACAACCTCTCTGGGAAGCCTGTTCCTGTGCTCTATAACTCTTACAGTAAAGAAATTTTTTCTCATGTTTACTTCTTGTGTTCCAATTTACACCCATTGCCCCTTGTCCTATCATAAGGCATAAGTGATACCCAGCCCTCATGGACTTATAGACAGTTATTGAGTCCCCTCATAAGCTTCTCCTTTCCAAGCTGTAAAGTCCCAGTTCTGTCAATCTCTCCTCATAATGCATGTGCTCCAGTCCCTTAATCATCCTCATGGCCCTTCATTGAACACTCTCAATCAGATCTCTGTCCCTCTTGAACCAGGGAGCCCAGAACTGGACAAAATATTCCAGATGTGGCCTCACTCAGGCAGAGTAAAGAAGAGGAACATGACTTGATCTGCTGAACACACTCTTCTTGATCCATCCCAGGGTTCCATTTGCCTTCTTGGCCACAAGAGCACATTGCTGTTCCATGGAGAATTTATTGTTCACAAGAACTCAAAGATCCTTTTCCATAGAGGTGCTCTCCAATACATCATCCCCAACCTGTATTGATGGTTCTCATTACTCCTTCCCAGGTGAAGGACTCTGCACTTATTCTTATTAAATCTCATTAAATTCCAATTTGCACAACTTTCCAGTCTGTCCAAGTCTTCCTGAATGGCTGCACAGCTGTCAGGTGAATCAGCAAGACCACCCAGGTTAGTGTCACCAGCAAAATTTCTGAGGAGATACTCTATCCTATCATGAAGATCATTAGCAATGATATTAAACAAAACCAGACCCATCACAGATCCCTGGGGGACACTATTGGTTCCCCCAGGGTCTGCCTCCAGACTCTGTACCATTAATGACCACTCTTTGGGCTCTATTATAGAGACAGTTTTTAATCCAAGTCGCAACCTGTTCTTCAATCCCACACTTCCTAAACTTGCTTACAAGGATGTTATGGAAGACTGTGTTAAAAGCCTTCATCTTTGAAAAACTGACATTTTTATAATGAGAGAAGTCCAGACCAGCTGTTGGCAAAGTTTTTCCTTGATGGACCTACTGCTGTGCAACTCAATCACATGGGTAGACATGCCAGTAGATCCTGATAGTGCCAGATCCACCAGCTTGATTTATCTCTACCAGCTCCTACAGGGCAATGCTTTCATCTTCATATTATCACACTGTGTGTAAACACACTATTGTTAGGGTAATCATGGTGTAGCTGCCCAAACGAAGATGTTGTTGGAGCTCTTCCATAGCACCAGGTCTCTAGTTTATGCCACAAACATGGCAGGTTTTCCCTTCTGTTTGATCACATATCTGATCACTTGGTGATACACAGGCTTAACCTATAGGATCTTGGTGAGTTCCAGCCATGGAATAAAATATTCAAGTCCAAAATACTATCAGAGCTGAAAATATCAACAATGAATGATCGGTCCTGGATGTCTGTGCTGGAGCTTAACATTTTTTTCCATGGAATGGCTAAATGATGATTTAGGAAAACAAATTCAAAGTAGGTTAAAAATCATATAGCTCCATGAGAAAAGGATTTAAGAAAAAGTAGCAAATGTTGTGAGAGTCCAGCAAGGGCATTACCAGTGCTCTCTGTAATTGCCATTACTCTTCAAAAGTAATGGACTGGAAATTGTGATGAAGGCAGCTGGTAACTTCTCTGTATAAAGCAGAGAAGCAACCAAAGGCCCTTGGGAAAGACTTAGATCCACTGACTAGGTTTTTCAAAGAGAAAACAGAACAGAATTCTGTTTGAGAAAACAGAATAGAATTATGTTTTCTATTCTATTCAGAATAGAATTCTTTAATAAGAATTTTTAATGTTGTTTTAAACCACCCAAATATTTTTGCTGCCCACAAGTTATGAAATACATTGACACTTCAACATGCAGTTTGCATAAGCTACAACCATGTTAGCTGGTTCTAGCTGGCCAAGTGAGTGTTTTAATGAATGAATTACAGCTTCAAATGCCTCTGTATTCCATAATAAATTCCTAAAGATGAAGATGATGATGAAACTTTTTTAATTATGATGATGAAGTATAATAGGCATGAAAAGTTAGCCTCCTATTACCTGGAAAATGAACATAAGAAAAAGTCATAACTCTTGTATCTGAAGTGCTCAAGTAATACCCAACTACACTAACAATCTATTTTTAACTTCATATCACAGAGAACCATGAGATAGATCTATCAACATATGTATGTGTTTGAATCTGTTGAGGATTATCATCCTGCTTGAACTCAATCAAATTTCACCAATGGTGCTTTCAGATTTGTGGAAATTAGACAAGTACACAAACACTTTTTTTTTTTTTTGTTAGCCTTAGGAATATCTGAATAATATGGGTTAAATCTTCGAGGTCTCTTCCAACTTTAGTGATTCAATCTTTCTACAAATACACTAGTTATGACAAATTTTGCACAGCAATATGATGTTTCACTGTCTGATTTGTAATTTCAATTCTCTTTTCTTCTTTTTTCGTCTAAGGAAGAGAAAATACACTCCAGTGTGCAGATGATTTTTCTCAGTCCACTGTAAAGCTTTACCAGCCCCCAAAAGAATTCATGATTTGCTTTCTGTTTGTTCCATTCAAACACTTAGATAGGGAGGAGAAAAGTTAGTCTTTCCAGTTGGAACTTCCTATATTTGAATTGTCTAAGGTCTTGGCATCAAACACTACCTCAGCCACACATCACACCCACAGTGGTGTCTTCTCAGAAAAGCCTTGCACTTCCACAGCAGTTCCATTTCTACCCCTTCCTTGTATCATTTGCCAGTAGCATCTTACAGACTCACAGAGTGATCACAGTTGGAAAGTACCTCCTAGATCACAGAGTCCAAGCATACCCACAACAATAAAAAACTGTAAATAGCTGATTGATCAACAAATTTAAACTATCCCACTCTGTGCCTGTCACTATAGCAGGGCATGAAGCGCCATGGCTACACATTTCTTAAACACCTCCAGGGATGGCAACCCAACCACCTCCCTGGGAAGGCCGCTCCAGTGCCTCACCACTTAAGTGCTTCACCGCTGAAGAATTTCTTCCTAATACCCAACCAAAACCTCCCCTGCCTCAGCTTCAGACCATTTACCTTGGTTTTCTCATTAGTTCCTAAGGAGAAGAGGCTACCACCCACATCTCTACATCCTCCTTTCAGGTAGTTGTAGAGGGCAATGAGGTTTGCCCTCAGCTTCCTCTTTTCCAAACTAAACATGCCTCTCCTCATCTCCACATTTCATTCCTATCTCCTTACATAGGATAAATGTAGAAACACAGCTCTACAGCTTCTTAATTTCCTCTCCCTGCTGTTAACATAAAGAGATCTGAATTTAACACATAATGGATCTCAGAAAACTTTCATAACCATAGTTCCTCCTAATCCAAGAAAAGAACAAGGATACCCTCAGCAGATGATGCCAGTGAAATATACTAAAGGCAGTATTGAATATAGGCCAGAATTAACTTTAGTCATTAGAAACTAACACAAACTCTTTCCTAGACCTAATATTTCTGCAGATTCCTCCACAACACCAGGTATCTACTCCCTAAGCAGTCCTATAACAAGTATACCTCGGGCTGCTAAAGCCCTCATCCACGGGTATAAGTTACTACCTTCTGGAATTTTTCTCCAGAAAATTATAATTCTCTAAGCCAACCTACTGTAGACAGTTCAGGAGGACTCCACAGACCAAGTTTCACAGAAGCAATTCTGTGAACACAACTGATTACACTTCATTCAGGTAAGTCAAGAAGTCAACGCATCTGACCGTGTTCCTTGCTTCAGACCGTATCATTGTAGAAAGAACTTAGAGTAACCTTCTTGTCATTATACACAGAGGTGGAATCATACAACAGAAATACTCCTTTTTTGTCCAGTTTCCTATGAAAGGAGATCGAGATTTCGTAAAATGTAATAGCAGCTCAATGGTGTGTAAAACAGTTCTGAAGCTCCCAACACAAGGATAATGAGCTGCTGGAGCAAGTTCAGAGGCCATGAAAATGCTCAGAGGGCGGAAGCACTTCTCTGGTGAATACAGGCTGAGAATGTTGGAGTTGTTCAGCCTGGAAAAGACTCCAGGGAAATTTTATAGTGACCTTCCAGTACCTGAAAAGGGCCTGCCAGAAGGCTGAGGAAGACAGTTCACAAGAGCCGGGAACAATAGGATGAGGGGTCATGGTTTGAAGTTGGAAAAGGCCAGAATGACCCTGGACATGAGGAAAAAGCTATTGAATCTCAGAGTGGGGGACACCTGGAACAGGCTGCCCAGAGAGGTGGTGGAGGACCCATCCCTGGAGCCATTCCAGGTCACGCTGGATGAGGCTCTGGGCAATCTGTTCTAGTTAGAGATGTCCCTGCTTGTTGTACAGGGTTGGACTAGATGACCTTTGGAGATCCCTTCCAACCCATTCTACAATTCTATGATTCTATAATGTCTGTAAATAAAGATTAAAAGGTATAGTCAGTCTTGCTATAGCTAAAGTAAATGCTGCTTTTGGAAAAACTACAGTTACTGATGATAATTTTAAAAATAAATATAAAACTACCTACTTTTTTTAAAAAAGTATCCATGCAGAAATTTCTTTTGCATGTTTCTTCAGTAATAACCCACAATAACTAGCAACAAACATCTTGTGCGATGTCCCTCTACTATTTTTTGTCATTTCATGAAATGACTGGTTTCACAAGCTGACTAGAGCATGTATTTTGGTCTCTGCAATACACAGCTCTTTCCTATGTTCACTACTTGGTTTTTATTTTTTTTATTTTAATACAAAAATCATAGGGTATTTATTTGTCCTTTACATACCAGGGCAGCTGCAAGATTTCCAAGCATAGGTTGACATCAGTTATTCAAAGCTGTTGCGTCTAACAGTATTTTAAGTAAATTTGCCATCATTGCTGGGAGAAGATGCAAAAAGTCCTTTTATTTCTTTATACGGAGATAAGGAGATTAAGAAGAGGGAACCTGTGAAGTTCCTCAGGGGTCTGATCATTAAGTGTGAGCAATGCAGGGTAAGTCATCAGTCTAAGTAGGGGTTTGGTAAATTCCATTACGTATCTCCTTCTAGTTGTAACAAAACATTATCCACTCGAGTCCGTTGGAGTAATGTGTCCTAAGTACTTTGCCTTTTATTTTGTGATTTCTACGTTACTAAATATTAGAGTTTTTTGAAAAAGTTCATAAATCATTATTCAAGAATTCTCGTCTCTTGGAGCATGTTGCCTGAAACAGCCCATTACCGTTAATTGAAAGTTTGGAATCTTTCTTTTTTCTGGGAAAAAAAAGGTGATTTGAAGACATTGACAATAACTTCTCTTTTGAAAAGTCCGTTGATATGTATTTGTCCCAGAGATATCTAAGGTAAGAGTGAAAAATGATTTGATATTGTTTTGATGATAATCTTATTTCTCATAACATTGTTTGTCAATAGTGTTACTGTAGGTATAACATGTATGATGGTGTATCTCACAGAATCACAGAACATCAGGGATTGGAAGTGATTTTGAAAGATCATCTAGTCCAATCCCCCCTGACACAGCAGGATCACCTAGACCACATTGCACAGGAACATGTCCAAGCAGGTTTTAAACATCTCCAGAGAAGAAGACTCCACAACCCCCCTGGGCAGCATGTTCTAGTGCTCTGTCACCCTCACCGTAAAGAAGTTCCTTCTCATATTTATATGGAACCTTCTATGTTCCAGGTTACACCCATTGACCATGACATTGAGAAGAGTCTGGCTCCATCCTCCTGACATCCACCCTTCACATATTTGTAAATATTAATGAGGTCACCCCTCAGTCTCCTCCAACCTAAACAGACCCAGCTCCCTAAGCCTTTCCTCATGAGGCAGGTGTTGTGCTCCCTTCATCATCTTTGTGGCTCTGCGTTGGTCTCTTTCCAGCAGCCCTGTGTCCTGGAACTGAGGGGCCCAGAACTGGACACAATACTCCACATGTGGTCTTACTAGAGTAGAGTAGAGGGGGAGAAGAACATCCCTTGATCTGCTAACCACCCCATTTCTGATCCACACCTGGATGCTATTGGCCCTCCTGCCCACAAGGACACATTGCTGACTCCTGGTCATCCTGCTGTCCACCAGGACCCTCAGATCCCTTCCTCCTACACTGCTCTCCAACAGGCCAGTCCCCAACCTATACTTGGGATTGTTCTTGCCTGATGCCGGAGTCCAAACTTGTTATATTTCATTAAATTTCTCTCTGCCCAGCTCTGCAGCCTGTCCAGGTCCTGCTGAATGGCAGCACAGCCTGCTGGGTGGTCAGCCCTCCTCCCAGCTTTGTGTCATCAGCAAACTTGCTGACAGTGCACCCTAATCCCTCATCCAAGTCACTAATGAATAGATTGAATAGGACTGGTCCCAGCACCGACCCTTTGGGGACTCCACTGGATCTGGGCCTCCAACTAGACTCTGTCACATTGACCACTACTTTCTGGCTTCTATCCTGCAGCCAGTTCATGATCCAATATCTCTATTGCTTTGGAGATTTTCCTGGCTGGTATCAGGAATATCGTGGTCAGCAGGATGAGGGAAGTTATCGTGCCCTTGTACTCAGCCTTTGTGAGGCCTCACATTGAGTACTGTGTTCAGTTCTGGGCCCTTCATTATAGCAAAGAAACTGAGATGCTGGAACGTGTCCAAAGCATAGCTACCCAGCTCATAAGGGATTTAGAGAACAAGTCATATGAAAGGCTGAGGGAGCTGGGCAGATTTAGTTTGGAGAAGAGGAGGCTGAGAGGGGACTCATTGCCCTCTACAACTACCTGAAAGGAGGTTGTAGAGAGGTGGGTGGTGGCCTATTCTCCTTAGGAACTAATGAGAAAACCAGGTGATATGGTCTGAAGTTGAGGCGGGGAGGGGGGGTTGTGTTGGATATTAGGAAGAAATTCTTTACAGAAAAAGTTTTTGGGAACTACAAGAGCCTTCCCAGGGGCAGGGTTGAGTCCCCATCCCTGGAGGTGTTTAAGAAATGTGTAGACATGGTGCTTCACGCCCTGCTATGGTGACAGGCATGGAGGAGTTTAGTTTGTGTGTTGATTAATCAGGTATTTACATTTTTTGTTGCCGTGGTTATGGTTGGATTCTGTGATCTAGGAGGTCCTTTCCAACAATGATTGTTCTGTGATCCTCTGATTCATAAATGATCTTGGCAAAACAGGGCTTTGAGGAGGACCTGTGCCTACCACTCCCACTTAGGAGATATTTATTAAAATGGAGATTTTATTTTTCTTAGTTGGAATAACTTCCAATTTTCCAACAGGAAGAAGAAAAGTCCTTTTTGATTTACCAAAGCACCTCTCTGTGTTTGCAGAGAGGTTTCTAAGACAGACAGGCCATGTCTGGAGCACCAAACCTTACAGAAGAAGCCCTTTAGGATGAGCTCAGATGGGTAGAAGAAGAAAACTGTAGCTGTACAGTCTCAGTTCCCTCCTGCAGCAGTATCTGATTCACAAATCTAAAAAATAAGGCTGTCATCTCCTTCAACGGGAGAAGCTCGAGGATGGAGATGTATTGTGTCATGCCTCTGGTTGCACTGAGTTCTGTTTGCTGCCAAGGATCCTAGTGGGTGCAGGAAGGACTAGCCTGCTCTTGTAAATCTAATTAAAGGACTTCAAACCCATATGGAAGAATTTTTGGTATCTGTGACCTCCGCATAACATGAGAAGGGAGACTTTTATTGCTATTATTTGTAGACAGGACCACATTCACAGGGTTGCTTTGATGTTTTTAGTAGATTACAAAAAACATATGAGGTAAGGGGCCATGACAGCTTCAAATCATGGAACTTGCTTTGCAAACAACAAACTACAAAGGTTTTTTGTATCAAAAAAATATACAGTAGTGTTTGCAAAATTGAAATCAGACTGTGTTAGTCAGACATCCAAGAGTGTCTCAGTGACTTAACTGAGACAAACTTCTGTAACTTGTTTAGAGAGAATGTAATTTCATAAATAACCCTGTCTATTAATATCTTAAATGATTAATTTGTTTTGACAAATTTGTCTTGACCTTCTGTAACGGGGAGATATTTAAAATCAGGAGGTTTCTTTGATACAGGATTTGTAATGATCTTAATGTCGTAATATATTGTCTCAGTCTGAACTGGGATGCATAACTCACGATTAACATTGTAATCCCAATAGACAGGAGACCATTGCTCACAGAGAAAGCTGGTTTTTGTTTTCCTCAATGACTTGCTTACTTCAGAGCCTCTGTGTTCAGTGGTATTGATATAGATGTCTGCAATACACAGAAAACAGAACTTAATGTATTATGTTCTCTCTACTTCCACACAAGTTCATGAAAAAATAATTCACAACAGCCCTGAAAACGTGGATTCATAGAGATAGACATGTCTAAACATAATCAATGTCCCCTATTGTTGCTTTGTCTTTACTTAAGGGTTGTTTAACATGAAGAAAACGATGCTGAAGGGAGACCTTGTTGCTCTTTTTACAGCTACCTGAAAGGAGGTTGGAGAAGTAGGGATCAATCCCTTCTCCCAAGTCACCAGTGATAGGACAAGAGAAGATGACCTGAATTTGTGCCAGTAGAGGGTTAGATAAGACATTAGAAAAAATTTCTTCCCTGACAGAATGGTCAAGGGTTGGAACAGTCTCCCCAGGGAGGGGGTGAAATCACTATTTTTGGAGGGGTTCAAAAAAATGAGTAGATGTGGCCATAGGGAACAGGGTTTAGCGGGCAAGGTGGGGTTGGATTCACGGTTTGATTTAATGATCTTGTAGACTTCTTCCAACCTTAATGTTTCTATGATTTTTCAGTGTCTTCAAAGCAAATTTAGGGTAGTTGACCAGCATGATGAGGTTTTGTGAGGGCTGTGGCAGAATCTTCAGAAAAGATCAAGCATCTTAGATGTGCCTGTCAGAGGATACAGGGCATGGAGATGCTAAAATCCATATTTTGATATCTTTTGAATAAAGTTCATTCCAAGGCTATGTGAATGAGCTACTTAGAAGATCAAAGAAGTGCTTTGTACAGATACAAATTGTGCCTATGTTAATGTAGATGTGTTGTGGTCTTGGCCATGGGAAATGACTAGAAGACTCAGTATCATGACGAGGCAGGGATAGGCTCTGGTGTGGGTGAAGAAGAGATCTTCCATCTGCCCATTTCTCATGAAATACAGAATCACAGAACATTAGGGATTGGAAAGGACCTCAAAAGTTCATCTAGTCCAATTGCTCCATCACAGCAGGATCACCTAGATCAAGTCACACAGGAACATGTCTAGGAGGGTTTTAACCGTCTCCAGAGAAGGAGACTCCACAACCCCCCTGGTCAGCCCCTTCCAGTGCTCTGTGACCCCCACCAGGAAGAAGTTCCATTTCATATTGATGTGGAAACTTACACCCGGTGCCCCTTGTCCTACCTTAGATGACACTGAGAAGAGCCTGGCTCCATCCTCCTGATATCCACCCTTGTGTTTGCCCTGTCCATAGCCTGAATACACTTTTCCTGGTGTCATTTTGTTACTTCATGCTCAGTACATGAGGTCAAATAAGACATACCTGTACTTTTTGGATGGCAAACTTGCTAAAGGTTTCCATCTGTAAGTGTTCAGTACTGGCTTGTTTTCCTGCCTAAGCAAGTGAAAAGCTGTGTAATGAATTTGAGAATAAAATTAAATGTGTTTGAAGTTTCTCCATTGAAGAATTACCCAAAGATGATAGTTTTCTTTGCATGGGTAGGTATGCTTCTGACTTACGGGTTTAATTTTAACAAATTCGGTTCATCAAAACACAAACTTCTGAGGAGTGAGGGGAGGAGAAAGGGGGAACACAGCAAGTTGAATCTGAAAAAAGTCTCCTAACAGACTTTATGATAAAATCGGGACTATTGACTTGGTGGTCTGTGTATTCACTTGGCAATGTGGGAGACAAGATTGAGACTCATACCTGAGTGATTCAAAGTGGGTCTGGGTCTCATCAGCTGGAGCCACTCCATTTTGCAGATGTAAATAATTATGGAATGAAGGTTTATCAGCCTCTCCTTATGTTTCTGTCAAGTCTTACAACTGCTACAACAGACATAATTATTTCAGCAAAGCACCAGAAAGTGAAAACTGTCAGTAAAAGATCAAAATCCAAACTTTCTGTTCCCTGTGTGAATGCCTGAGCTCACTGAACTGTCTGTTGTCCTGGCCTCAGTTGCTTTTTCTTGTCCCCTTTTTTCAGGGAGAAAGGAGCAAGCATACTTTGCAAAGTCTGACTTCTACACTGATATGGAATGAAATTTTGAAGAAAAGTTTATAGACCTGTGTCAGACAGGAAAATAATTTACTGTCTCATCTACATTTTCAAAGTTAGATAAGAATACCCCAGAGATATTTTACAGGTAGGCTACTTTATTTACAGTGAGTGATTCCATATGCCTTTGTAGGTAACAGTTTAGCAGGCATTAGCTAAAGTTCTATGTTCCTGAATTTCCTTTCGTGTAAGTCAGTGTGGCAGAAAATTAAGGTGACTGCGACTTTATGGAGATGAAGATCACGTCTGGTATTTTTCTAACAAGAAAAAAATAAAAATTAAAAGCATATCCAATTTAAACAAAGCCTTTAGACTGAAAATGTAGAAAGAGTTATTTTCATACTCGCTCAAACTCTTGCCTGAATTATGAGTCTTATGCATCCATCACATTCTTCTGCTTTCTCCTTTTACGTGCACCTTTTCCTTGCATGACCTTTTTTTTTCCTTGGCAGCTCAGTTGACAGTCCTGGTTGATTCTCTGGTGGGCAAGTGACTAAAAATAAACTCTCCTTCCTGCCAGCAGCCGTTTTGGTGTTTTTCATTCATTTCAGGACAGCATTACTTTGTGAAAGGAGAAGCCAAGGGCTAAACATAGTTAAGACAAAGTCAATCATGGCAGCCTGCAAATTTCTAGAGATACCACAGTGGTACCAATCTATGACATCTCCTTTCTGAAGATGTAAGAGGGAGGATATACAAGTAGGGAGGAAGGGTGAGAACACAGGCTAAGTTTCACAGAATAATAGAATCACAGAACATTAGGGACTGGAAGAAACCTTGAAAGATCATGTAGTCCAATCCCCCCATTGCAGTAGCATCACCTAGATCCAGAATACTTTTGATAAATGTTTTAAGTTCAGGGTTTTTACAGCAAAGTGACAAGCCAGGAGGTTCTGCTCATGAAGCTGGTAGTGTACACGCTCAGTTCTGTGATGCTGAAATGTTACAGTCATTTGACCAGACAACATCACGCAGTCATGTAACATCATTGTGTAATGCCTACTTTGTTTTCACAGGTCATTACCTAATGAAAAAGTCATGGGATACAGTACAAAAGGAGTATTTTTTAAAAGCATGTGGAAATGTACAGCGATTCTATGTACTTTATCCTGGAGGTCCGTCTACCCCAATGCTATAGGGCGTCGTTCATGGGTTTATTCGAAACTTAGCAATGCAATTGATTTTGAGATTTTTTTCAATTCACTACCTCAAACCGATTCACAGAATCATTTGGGATGATCTTGGAAGATCATGCAGTCCAATCCCCCTGCCACAGGAGGATCCCCTAGATCCACTCACATAGGAACATATCCAGGTGGGTTTTAAATGTCTCCAGACAAGGAGACTCCACAACCCCCCTGGGCAGCCTGTTCCAGGGCTCTGTCACCCTCACTGGGAAGAAGTTCCTTCTCAGATTGATGTGGAACTTCCTCTGTCCCAGCTTACACCCATTGCGCCTTGCCCTATCATTGAATGCCACTGGTTTGATCCTCCAGACACCCACCCTTTCCATATTTATCAACATGAATAGGGTCACCCCTGAGTCTCCTTTTTTCCAAGCTCAAGAGACCCAGATCCCTCAGCCTTTTCTCACCAGGGAGATGTTCCTTCTTCATCCAGTTCAGTTAAGTCCAGATTCAGTTAAGATTCTAGATAAAGGAAAAACAAAAATATTACCTTTATTGTGAACCTTCAACAGGTGATTGTCTCAAACTCCATATATGCTGCTTTACTCTGTTGACAGTTCAATACACAGTCTATTAGTGCTATAAATATGTGTGTAGACTAATTTTTGTTTGTTTTATAATCATTTGTTTACTAGAACTCAAGAAGCTTTACACAGCTTAGATAAAATATTACTTTTCTATTTTCACTGCAAAACAGGCTATTTTGGGGTTTTTTTAATATAAAAGAAAATTTTTTAAGCAATAATTGATCTCCTGATGTCTCTAAAAACCCAGAAGCAGCACAACAGGGTGGACTAGCAATTTTGGCAAATAAAAGGTTAAAATGAACAAGTGTATTTTGTTGTAATTCCTGTACATATTAGCTAGCCCTGAAGAAATCCGTCTAAGTCTGACACCAGTGTGTTTTACAGCCAGACTAACTTTGTGACTTTGAAAAGTGTTTCTTCACATTGCTTTTATATGACACCAATTATACTGTGCACTGGAGGTGACGGTAGAACGTGTTTTGTTGGTTAAAAATATTGCATTAAATGGTTTGTATTCCATAGAATTTTCAAATAGGAATCAATGTGTGGTGATGTGCAAATTTTCAGTCAATTTGAACTGATTTGGCTCTTCAGAAGGTTAAGGTAGTTTAATGGTTGAAAGCACATTGCTGTGCAGCAAGCTGCAAAAGTCAAAGGGTTAGAGGATTAGGATTTCATTTCCTTTTAGCCGTTGCCATGTCTGTTTTCTGTCCAAACTACTTCTTGTTCCCATTTAACCCATGCTTTTAAAGACAAAAGGGGTTGAGAACTTGTGGGCCTCAGGCTTCATTTTAACAAGCCGTCTCTAGCACTTTGGTGCGTAATTTGTCATAAATGTCATAGGTCAGGGAATGTTAGAAACCTACAGCCAGCAGATGGTCATTATGACAGCAGTTAGGTTTCAGAAGCGAAAGATGCTTTGTGATATTTACTCCAGTGTGTGAATGTAACACCTCTGCAGAATATTTTCAAGTTCACTCCTAAAATGAACTCATCCTTTTTATCACTGACTCCTTAACTAGAGCTCACAGAAGCCCCTGAGCCAAATCCTCTTCCCACTGCTCATGGGGTTGAGTGGGGTTCCTTCCAGCTGTGAAAACTTGCTTGTAGAACAGTCCGTTTCATTTACAAAGACTACTAGCTGTTCAGACTTGCTAGCCACAAATAAAGTTTAAGAAGTTAAATTAGTAAAGGTATCATTTTTACCCTTTTTCTTTCCCATAGTTATTTCCAAACAATGCTGGAAATGTAGGATAATCACAAAGTAGGATCTTCCTGGCAATACATTATTTCCAGTTCATCAGAAAAGATAAATCTCTGCTATTTTATTTCACATGATGCAACCAGCCCTAAGAATCTCACACAGGATGCAGTCTCCATTAAGACAGCCAATACACTCCATCTAAGTTTGTTAAGAAGAAGCTGCTAGTACCAGTCTCAGCCCCCAAAAAGCTCGCATCCCAGAATTGCAGGGGAAATAGTCAGAGTTTGATATTTGCAGTTCCCTACGCTCAGATCTGCATGGGAATTGTTTTACAGAACAAGAAAGAGCTGTCTGTTCCTTCAAGGGAACTGGCTGAGTAGTTGGCTGATCTCTTATAAGCCTTATGACAAATATTGATCTAGAGGAAAGACTAAGGTGGTCTTTTTTTTTTTTCACAGATCAGGTTTATGAAAGTGTTTTGTGCGTAAGGGCTGCAGATACAGACAAGTGCAGGAGTAAAGATGTAAACTTGGGTGTGACAAGATGACAGGCAGTTAAATGGGTTTAATATCGCTTGTAAATGAAGGAGGTGGGTGAGCAAAAGGTAAAAGACAAGCCTCTTATTCCAAGATGAGTAGTTAAATCAAAAAGTATCTGCTGTATTTAGTGGGAAGGAGCTGTGCTCTGCAGATACACTTGAACCCTCATTCAACAGGTAACCATTCAGAATAAGAAAACTGATTTTCCTGCAAGTGAAGAACTGTTTTACTGAGCCTCATCCAAACTACTCGGTTGAACTTTGCCAAGGTCACACATGCATTTTGCATGCATGACTTCATCAGCAGTAGCTGGGATGTGAAGACACAGCCTGGTTTCAAAAGAAATAACACTGCGCTGTCCGTTTGTCTGCTTGATAATTCCCCTTTGGTATTTTTTGACAGGTTGGCAAGTTTCAACAGGCTTCAGATAAATTTCTCACATTCACACATTAAATTGGATGTTAGGAAGAAGTTCTTTGGCAGGAGTGGGGGTGAACACTGGAACAGGTTGCCTAAGGAGATTGCTGAGGCCTCTGCCCTGGAGATATTAAAGGTGAGGCTGGACAAGGCTCTAGGCAACCTGATCTAGTTGAGGATGTCCCTGCTCACTGCAGGGGGTTTGGCCTAGATGACTTTTGGAGCTCCCTTCTAAGCTGGGTTATGCTATGATTCTATGCTGTGATTCACATAAGATTTAAAAAAGAATTCCTACAGATTTTCTGAAAATTAGTGACTGGATAGAAAAGTCAGACCCAGCTTATTCCAGCTATCAATGCTATCAGACCATAGCAATCAATACATACCTACAGGACCAGGGGTTGGACTTGATGATCTATTAGGTCCCTTCCAACCCTGGTAATACTATGATACTATGATACTATGATGACCATGACTCCCATTGCTCAAAGCATTGATGTTCTTGTTGCCAAGCCAGAAGGTAGGAGTTACCATCTCACTATGGGAACAGAAGCAGGGCAAAGGCTGTGATAGAAGAACTTCTTAAACTGCTTAAGGAACTATGTTCAATTATTTCTATGCCTCTATGGCCCTGTATAGGGAGGTTGGACTAGATGACCTCTAGAGGTCCCTTCCGGCCTGGAACATTCTATGATTCTATGATTTCAACTACTAGTTTGTTTTGTCTTTGCAATAGTAAGGGTTACAGATTAACTACCTTCAATGGAAAAAGCCTCTTCATCTGAGGAGCTCGGAACACCATTTTTTTACAACTATATGTTATTTATGTGAACTGTTGTTCACAGTGGGGAGGGTTTTCTTGGTGTTTAGATTGTGAAGGGTAAAGGCTGCAGTTCTTGGGAGCCTCACAGTTTTCAGATTTTGTATAGAAATACCAGCTTGTGAACTTGGTAGTTAGTTGTTTCCTCTAGTTTCACCTTCCAAGCTGAAAAGTCTAATATGTAGGATACTCATAATGCCTGAAGGTCATGAGAGACTTGTGAGGCCAGCATTCCTCCAGGGCCTCCGCAAATGAAATATGCAATTTTTAGTTCTCAGAGGCTCCAGATGAGAGAGATGTAAACCTGGAGGATATTATCTTTCACAACCTGAATTCTATTTTATGCTCTTGCAAGGTAGTAACCTCCAGAGTCCTAATGACCCCAATAGCTTTCTGTGAGTGAGTGGACTACAATTCCTATCACTCATTACAACAGATTGATCAGCAACTAACTTTATCTAAACACTTTATAATTAAAACCTGTCCCAATGATTGAAAAGTATTGGATTCAGCTCCCTCTCAAATACTTTAGCTATTGCTGGTATCTGGATTTTGCAGATGATAACAGGAAACAATCTTTGGCAAATAAGAGAAAGACATCAGAGATGCCATGTGGAAGATGATTATTTCATTGTTGTTTGAGGAAATACAGGTAATGCTCAAGGAAATTCAAGTGATAAGAAACAACTCAAGCAGTTTACAAAACTTACTGGGCCTTTGCAGAGTACTTGATGGACAATTGTCTAATTTGAGGCATGACAGAGGCTATAACTTTCGCATAATAAATACTTCTATCTATAAGTTTACACAAGGTTTAGAAAAGCATCCAATTTGGCATAACAGGAATACAGTTTATCAAACAAATGTTTGTGTGTCCTTCCTTCATGTTACTCTTCTTTTTTAGAAGGAGGTTCTACATGAACCTGAGAATGAACTTCTTCACATTGAGGGTCACAGAGCACTGGAAGAGGCTGCCCAGGGGATTTGTGGAGTCTCCTCTGGAGAAGTTTAAAATCTGCCTGGACATGTTCCTGTGCGACTTGGTCTAGGTGATCCTGCTGTGGCAGGGGGATTGGACTGGATGGCCTTTCGAGGTCCCTTCCAATCCCCAATATTCTGGGATTCTGTGACTTGAAAATGTCTTGATTTTATTTTCCAAAAGACAACAAATAAAACCACATATGTGTTGTTACAGCCTATTTCAAAACCTCATAATGAATATGTCTGTTTGTAAGGTCTTCTTTTGGTGTTGGCTGTTTTCTTTCTTGCAATTCCCACATAGGAATTTTGACAATGGGAGGGAGAAAGAGAAGAGCTCAATGGAAAATTAATATTAAGAACAATTCTGAATGTATCCAGCACTGATAAGTCATAAGTGACAAACATCATTGCCACCACCGTGGAATGCAGACCAAGCGATCATTTTATTTTCCTAACAACTATGTCAGATGGAGTAAAGAAAGTACTAGATGTAGTGGGAAATATTTGCATGGAAGTACAGGAAGTGGTTATTTGTTTTGGTAAAATTTATGAAAAAAAGCACCTTTCTCACTAAGATTAAATATTCCACACATCCTCACCACAGTTTGTAGGATGCTTCAGAGACTGACCCTTCAGACAGCCATTTGTGCACATCACTTCACGGTGGATTGTTGAACCTACTGCTTACAGGGCAAATCCAGGTCTCTGTGTGCTTCTGCTTACAGCTACATAGCTGTGTTCTGATCTCACAGAGTAGTTATCATGACTTTTCTTCAGGTGTATCTGCTGTGTACAGAGGATTTATTGATTTATTCAAATCCTAATGAAGCCACATATGATCCTTCCACTTTCTACAAGAATGAGATGAGACATTTTAAAAGTGTACAAACGAAAAAAAAAGGTTCAAAAAGGAAGCCTTCCATGAACTGAAAACTTCCCTGTGTCCTTTTAACCAAGTCACTACTGTGTCAAGGACTGACTTTGAGCTGTGAGATTTGCCTAAGACTTATGAGACCATTACAGGAAAAATACTGTTTAGTTTTCACAAAAATACTATTACTTTCTTCACTATAGTAATAATGAAGTTCGGAGACAAAACTATATCTACACAAACAGAAAAGCATTGAGACGAGGGAGCCAGAGTTGATTAATGGTTTTAAATTCTAAAGTGAGGATTTTCCCAGTTCTTTTAATATGGTTTTTGCTTCATCTACTATACTAGTTGTTTTCATAGGGTTAATTTTACTGATATACATACAGTAGCTTAAAAATATAAAGACATTTAATACAAGAACTCAAGCAGTATCTGTAGGTGATGCAATCAGGGAGGCTCTACACGTATGCGCTGTACTGAAATCCTTGTAGGCAAACAGAGTCAATTAAAAATGATGCAAGGAAACTTATTCTCAACATTATTTCCAAGCATCATTTAATATCATTTAGTGATAGGATGACTATGCAGGATGCAGCGGGTCCAGCTGTACTTCTTCGCACAAACTGCTGCAAACACAGCCAACTCGTTAGTTAGCAGTAAACTGCACTCTAAGCCCCATTTTTCTTCCCTTTTCCATTTGTGTTTTGCCTGTTTCTGTTCTGCACACACAAAACAGCACCAAATTTATGATAAAAAACCAATTTTATGCAAAACCTAAACAAAAAATGAAAAGATTTCTAACTGTCCAAGTAGGGAATCTGAAGCTGTGTTTCTAAATTGGTGCTGGATGGTAAATGGTACAAATAACTGTTGTAGAGCTATTTTTTTCCCCCCTCAGTCATTTCTGGGTGGCAGAGCATCCACAGAACAGCTTCAGAAGTGGTGTTCTGCAGCCTTAACGAGCAATTAGTACAGTCCATAAAAAAAAAAAGTTAAATAAAAAAAAAATACAAAAAAAAAAAGGGAGAGAGAGAGGAAAAAAAACCCCTCTAGGCCTCGAAAGTGGAGGTGGCCACTAATTATTAAAATAGAGTCATAAATAGCTATAAATATTTAAGCTTTATAGTTGGATTTGTTTGTGGAGGTAGCTATTAGGCTGCTTGTGAGATGGTAAATTCCTGCCTAGTACAATGCAGCACTACAGGCAGCTCCAGTGTGCGCCGAGACAAAGAGCCCCAGGCAGCCCCACCCTCGCCCATTCTGCTCTCCGACAACACCCCTTGTTCACAAAGCCCCTTTCAATTATAGTCTTTGTTGGTAATGTTTACTTTTTTCATTCAAATCTCTCTTTCCCTCAGTCTCGCTCTTCCAGGCAACCAGCTCGCAGGGAGGCAGAGAAAGAGAAAATGAAATCCAGCACATCCCTAACGGGGCTGAAAAAAACCGGCAAAAACCCAGCTTCCCAAAAAAACCCGAAACCTCCCAATCCCGAAAAGGGTGCAAAGAAACCCGAATTTTTTTATTTTTCCTTTTTGTTTCTTTTAAAATTTTATTTTATTTGTGTCATTCTCCTTATTACTCACAACTGCCTCTCATCTCTCAGTGAGGATGCAGGCTGGTTCTGTGCATGCAGGATGACAAGAGAGCTGCTTTAATTTGTTCACTGAATATCTTTCTACTTCTAATTTAATGGGTTTTCCCCTCCCCAGACGGTAAAAAAGGTTATTTATTGAGGAATGACACCCTTCTTTCTCAGGCTAAAACACCACAAATAAGAATCCATTGTGTGATAATGTCCAGAGTTTTTCCTTGGTGCTTTCTGCTTTTATTTTTTGTTTGCCCTTGTGATTTTTAATTTATTTTATTGTTGTGGGGATTTTTGCTTCTGGGTATGGAGGGGTTTCTGTTTTGTTTTGTTTTATTTTGTTTTACAAAAAACCAGTCATTTACTTTCATGCCTGAAATCCACTATAAAGCAGGGGTTTTTTTGGAATATACTACAAAATGTTGCAATCCTGCCTTTACATGACAAGTTATAACGAAAGCATAATCTCCTAAAGCATTTTCACGTAAAGATGTTAAAGAACATGTTTGCGACTTTATAAGGAAGAATACAAAAACAAACAATAACCAGCATTTAGTATCACTAGGGTTTGGGGGGGGTTTTTTGGCTGTGTCATTGCATCTGATTAATCAAGATCAAAATATGAATACTTTGATCAAAAGGTGGCAGCTGTCACTCCAGCATCTGTAACCTGTGTTTCTGCATTTATTCCTATGCTCTCTCTACTCCAGCAATAGATGCAAATCTTGATGCATATCAATAAATTTGAAGTTACAGACTGATTTCTATACTGTTCTAAAAGCAGATGTGTATTTTTATATATATATATTTTTTTTTTCCCCTGCTCTGGCATGGGGATTTCCTGCTGTGGCGGGGAGATTGGACTAGATGATCTTTCAAGGTCCCTTCCAATCCCTGATGTTCTGTGATATATGAACATATTTTATA
>JAOXOE010028851.1:0-15429 GCA_028565055.1 Phoeniculus purpureus
GTGACAGAGCACTGGAAGGGGCTGCCCAGGAGGGTTGTGGAGTCTCCTTCTCTGGAGACATTTAAAACCCACCTGGATGTGTTTCTGTGCGACTTGATCTAGGTGACCCTGCTCTGGCAGGGGGATTGGACTTGACGATCTTTTGAGGTCCCTTTCAATCTGTAATGTTCTGTGATTCTGTGATCTTTCACAGACTTGTTGGCTCTGTCTTGTTGGTCTTTGTGTGTGGTGAAGCTGGGTTCCTGCACACGCAGCTCTACCATTGCACCACTTGGTTCCTAATGTATTAAAATGTTCTGTGGGGAATTAAGGTCCCTTCTACCCACATTGAAATTTATTTGTTTTCCAAAAGGGACAAAAGCCTGAAACATGTAAGTTGTTGATCTTTTCTAGCCCTTCCATACCTTTCCCACAAATTCTTTCAGAGGGACAGGGACTCTCCCTTACTTCACAACGAAGAGGCTTTAGCATTTTTTAGAAGGAGGAACTGAGAGGTGGCACAAACACCCCAGAGTAAGTGCAGAAACAGGGAGCAGCAGCCCAGCAGACGCAGCTTGGTGTGTTGAGGGGCTCCAGGTCTTAGCTAACACGTGGTCTCCAGAAATTAAGAGTAAATCTGGGACTGTTCTCTTAGACCTGGGCTATTTTTGTTCTCAACTACACATTGGCCTCCTGAATGGTTATGGCACATGCTTATGAGATGAACTCTATTCCTTTACCCTGCTTTTGGAAGTCTAGGGCAAACAGGCTATTTTAGACAACACAACTCAAGGCACCACAAGCCCTATGTCTCAGTGACATTGCCTACAACACAGGCGAGAACCTTTGTTCTTACCCCTCCTTTATTAGTTGTTTCTGCTTAAAAAAGCAGTTTCCTCACCATCCTGGCAGTGTTCCCACAAGGAAATTCCTCCTCCCAAGCTGTAGCCATGGAACCAGTCATACAGTCCTTCCTTCATACCATCTTCCCACTTGCTCAGTTTCTTGCTGGTCACCCCACCCCGTCACCCCAGGGGAACCTTTGGCTCCATTCTTGTGCCCGTTCTTCCTCCTCCGAGAGCAGTTATTTGAGTTTCACCCTAAGATCACTCTGACTTAGGCCCCAGTTTAGCACAAAGAATTTTATCACATGCTTAAGTGCAATTGACTTAGACCTTCAATCTGTTTTTAGCTTATCAGAAGGCTGGGTGCATAAAGCCACCATCCTCTTACGCACTCCTGCTTCCAGGAAGGTTGGCCCCTGGTGAGCAAAGAGTCTATGAGCAGAAAATCGAGTGGAGACTCAGATAAGGAGGACTGCTGAGCTGGACTCCATCCAGCACGGTGGTCTGTCATTACAGACCTCATTATCTGCACACAACACTGCCGAGGTGTCAGCTCCATGGCTGTGACACACCACAGGGCGTTGGGTACCCTAACACAACCACCGCTGCACAGTTAAACCTTGGGCAGTCTGTGTTTGGCTCTGACTTTTCTTTGGGCATGGAATGAAGAGGTTGCCTGTTCATTGCTGGAGACACTCAAGGTCAGGCTTGGTGGAGCCCTGAGTGACCCGATGTAGTGAAGGTGTCCCTGCCTCTGCAGGCAGGTTACAACTAGACGGTCTTTAAGGTCCCTTTCAACCCTGGCCATTCTATGATTCTATATCCCTCCTTGTTGCAGGGGGGTTGAACTAAATGACCTCTGGAGGTCCCTTCCAACCCTATGATTCCATGATTTGGAATCCTGAATGAGTACTTTAGGATTAATTAATACACTTAGGAGCAGAGAATGTGGCTAATGTTGGCAGAAAGCACTGACCTGCTTCCAGTTCAGTAAAAAACAACCCAGTAATACTAGAGTCAGTATTTTATTTTGCTTAAACCACAGAGAAGTTGGATGCAGAAGATCCTAGTTTTCCTGTAGGGCCTCATCAGATCTGTGCAAGGCTTAATAACAATAGCAAAAGAAAGAGAAAGGCACCATGGACTTCACGTAGCCACTTAGAACTTCTTCTTGCAAAGCCTGGCACAGTTAACTCGGATCATATAAAAATTCCAGTGGTGAAGGGTGGAGAAAATTCAATGTTGAATGGAGACTTTTGTTTTCCTGAGCAGAGCTGAAATGAAGATGAAGCTGGGTTGTGCCGATCGGATTTCTCCTGTAGGTCAGGAGTTCAAGGTATCATCAGATTTCATGTAATGGGGCTGTTCTGCTCCTAATTGCAACCAGCCAGGACTCGGCACATCAGTGAGTTTTTACTCTGGGCTCCTTCTAGGAGATGTATATTGTAGTCAAAGCAGTAACTAAGTAATTCTAAATATATTTTCACAAGTGAATTATTGCCTTTCAATTCTACAACACAGCAGAAAAGGAAATGAGATGCTGGCCTGTGTTCACATAAAATATAAACCCCAATATCTGACTGGATCGTCGCTCCGGCAAGCTTATTTTGCACAACCTTAATAGCAGCATTAAGCCATGAACCTCTGGTAGATACAACCTCGAATCCTCACAGGGACAGAGGAGGACCAAAACCCTGAGAAATACAGTCCAAAAGCCCAGGCCCTGGCCCCAAATGTCAGCAGTGGAGGATGGATGAAATGTGGTTGAGCTGAGTTTGTGCAGAGGGTGGGAAGGGGATCTGTGCAGAACTGTGCAGCACAGGTCCTCAGTGATCCCACTACATGACTAAATGAATCATTGATGCCTCTCAGGGAGAGAAGCTATAGCCACATCCCAAGCTGAAATGAAAAAAAAACCCAACAGCTTCGCACTTAGCTGATGACTGACTTTTTGAATAATTTAAATTCATCGGAGATAACCACGGTGGACTAGCGTGACCTCCGCTGGGCATCCATTCATCTGAAGAATTAAATGAAATGGAGCGAGCGTGTGAGCGGTTTGGCCAGCCAAGTCACAACATTAAATTATGGCAGAGGAACATGAGCTGTTACACAAGGATGATGCGGGGCAACGACTGAGAATCAAGGTGGGGTACCTTGATCAATAGCTAATGAAGTTAACCTCCATCTCATGTAGTGATTTACTCTCACAGAAGTTTTATCTTCCTACCTCCAGGACAGACCACCTTGTGACCTGCAGTATGTCCTCTCCTTAATGAAACATCTTCTAAACATTTTCATACCATAAATAGGGCTTTGAACAGCTTTCAGCACACTCTGGTTTCCCATGTTGGGAAGAAGGAGGCTTTTGCTGGTGTGTAGGACAGCTCTGAGACGCAGCTTTGGAGAGCAGAGCCAGCCAAGAGGAGCAGGACCGCACAGAAGACACGTCTGTGTTCCTCGGATGCTACAAATTTCTCTTGAAGCCAAGAAACCTGAAACGGCAGCGGCAAGTCAGACTTCCTCTCGAGATGGAGTCGAGGCTAATTTTAGTCACCAGGCACTATGCAAATCACCGCTCTGCAGCCGGGTTTATTTTTTGAAGCGCTGACTGCCAAACCGGCTGCGGGGCAGAGACTCTTCAGATGGGTCCTGGAGAGGTTTGAAACCAGCTCTTTGGTTGGTGGTGCTGCATTTCAGATGGGGAGGGTCTCAAAGGGGCCCTGCTAGGCAGAAAATACGCAATAGGGGAGGTCTGGACGACTAGCTCAGATCACACGTTGATTTTCTAGCTGGCCAGAATTAGCTGTTAGTGGAGTTTTAGAAGATGTTTTGGTTCTACATGTACTTTTAAAGCTTTTCCTTACACTCTTCCCTGCCAAGCTGCTCACCGTGGGCCCACAGGAGATGATGGGAGTGCTGGTATCTGCATCCCGCCCAGTATCTAGTCACAGATAAAGGAAGAAGATCACCATTGGGTTTTAGATTTATCCTCTAAATACTTGGCCTGTTCACAGAGATGTAACTGGGACTGATCTGACTTGCGAGGAAAGAAGCAATTCTGAGGACAAATACTATTAGACTGCGATTCGTGGGACTTGCTTGAAAGACAGAGGCAGATATGGAGAACATGGAACAGAACAAGCAGGGTAGGGTACAAGTCCAAGAACCCAGGCTTCAGCACGGACAGTAAATCATCGTATTCCTCTTCAATATTGAAAACATTCAGCATGCGGGCTTCCATCTGATAATTTTCACGATGTCTTTCTCACGAGTCATGCTCTGAAGGACTTGTTCTTCATGTTTTAAAGAAACAATTCGCCCTAATTTCTTATTGGCCTATGGTAGAGAGAGCTTCAGAAACTTTCCTGTCTTAACTTTAACTAAACAGCCACTTCCAAGGTTGATGTGTTACCCATAACCTTCACGGAATTTATCCATCCAAGCAGGTCTGCCTGGAGCTGAGCTTGGAAAGGCACTTTGAATCCTGGACTCAAAAATGAGGCAGGAGAGTAAAAGCCAGAGCCAGGTCTCAACTGTGAAATTATTCTAAAAGACACTCCTGTGTTCTGTGGCTGCTCTTGGATCTGCAACTAAAGTGCTGCGTATGTGGGGCCGGAACCCTAGAGGATGGCCAGACTTTCTCCTTCAAATCTGCTGTGGGCTTTAGGGGCACTTGGAGAAAAAAACTGTGCGTTAGAAGATCTAACTTGGATATGGGGTTATGAAATACCCGATTGCATTTAGGGCATGGCCAGGGAGTGCCACCGCATTCCCCCGGACACGGGGAGCTGCTGCCTCGTGCCTTTGTTTCCTTTTACATGAGCAATCTGCCCACTTTGTAAGAGGTCAGCAATGCTCAAAGACACTGCCAAGACTAAAATAACTCGCTGTAGGACTGTGTCGATGACGTGTGGCAACTCCCTAGCCTTTGGAAGGGTGGGATTGAGGAGAATGATCCTCTACATGGTAAAAGTCTGGGACAATCCCAGTGGAATCCAGGTCCCCTGCTTTGGGATCCAGGTGGTGCAGGATGTCACTGGCTGTGTGTGGAGCCCACAGCAGGGCAGGAGGGGCTCATGGCCACACACACAGATATTGATCACCTGCTTCATTCAGAGCATCTCCCTAAAAACGCATCTCCCATGGCAGAGGAGCCATGTCCCAGACCTAAGCCTGGGGATCAATAAAGAGCCTCTGTGGAGCTGAATGGTGTGTTTGTGCTGCTGTCTTAGCCACACTCCCCTCTCGGAGTGGCTGCGCTCTATTTTTGTACATTTTCTGTGTCATTTCACCGCCCCTCAGCTTCATATTAAATCTGACCTTTCTGCTGCACTTGGCTGGGGAAAGGTAATCACCTCCTTTGCTTTCCTCGGGGTTATACATCATTGCATATGGCAGGTAGAGAAGTGCATCTGGAAAACAGGGTTGTGTGAGACTAGACAGATTAAAAATATTTGTGGGCAGATCAGGATCCACTTGAAGACCTGCCAGACCTGCCTGAGCACAAATGCGTTTTTCAAGCTGGATGTTTAACTCCCACTGGCTCCCATAAAAACTCAGTGATTGCAGAAAATCTTCTTTTGCTTTGAACAGTGGTGAGAGACTCGAGTTCTCCCCTGCACGCTGCTGCAATAGGGCCCTGAGCGAGCACAGTGCAGCTCCTGTGATTTGTGATGGTACAAAGGGTTGGGAAGTTGTGAAGGAGAAAAAGGAGTATTTTGGATTTCACATGGCACCTAGAGATGGAGCTAAATACCCCCTTGTGCAGCCCTTGGACTGGGAAGAGGCTGTGCATGGCACAAAATAAACACCTCTCCAAAGGAGTTGGATACCTACATGCAGCATCCCCAGGGACTCCAACAACCCACACTGCCAGCTCTGTCAGAGCATCCAACAGGAACTTCAGGGCCCTCTCCTAACAGACGCAGCTATAAACTACATCTATGTGCTGTGGGTTTGATCTGTTGGGCCGCTGGCGGTATTCACTGCGGCAGTGGTGGCAGTTCTGAAACGACGGCAAAGTCAGTGCAGCAGGAAAGGGTTGGGACATGGTGCGGCTGCCACTGGGGTCAAGCAGTAAAGTTTTCTTAGGGCAGGGTCCAGCTTCTACATCCAGGAGCAGAGTGAAAGAGCCTGCACTGTGCTCACTGTATCCACAACTGCATTCTTGTCACTCTTTAGATCACCCTGATACAGGGCCAGCTGGAGGCACCTGGATATCCAGGGTGTCACCTCTAACCAGTGACAGCAGGAATGAGGGGCAGCTGCAGCAAATGCAGGGGCAGAGCTATACTGGTTTGGGGTCTGAAACCCCTTAATGAAGAGAATGCCTTGGTGTAGATGCTCTACTTAATGTTTAAGTGATTAAAGAATAGGGTGGTTGATACAGAGGCACCATCCAAAGAAAGCAAAGGTGGTTTAGCTAAAATTGGTTTGGAAATGCTAATTAATTAAGCTAATGGAGATTTGCATAGTTGTGGGCTTGCTAGCACTCTGTTTTTCCCCTCTTCTAACCTAAATGGGACTAATTATGTCTCTAATTATCCTGTAAGTGTGTGGCCTGAGGATCATTGATTACAGATGCACTTGTTGTCTCCCTGGTTTGCCTGAACCCAAGCAGGAGTGAGGAATGTTCTTCTGGGATGCTGCTGCTCCTCCTTTTGGCTGCAGTCTTGACCTTAAAATAAAGAGGAAAGAAGAAGTGAGTAAGCTGAGCTATTTATAGTTGAGCTAATTATTTTGATGTGATATGACAGTAGTGGAGTCTGTTTTCTCTTTGCTCAATTAATGGCAGGGGAACACGCTTTCAATACCCTTTAACAGTGTTCTTTGGCTGTGGTACAAACCTTTGCTTAGTGTTTTAGGAGGCAGGATTTTGCAATAGAGTTGAAGGTGGGGGGCATGATGCTGTGCTGTGGCTCTGACTGATGTCAGGGATGCTGTGAGGAGCTGAGAGGGGGTGGCTGTTATTAAGGAAAAAATATACACTGTTTTGGAGGGGAAGGTGGCTTCAGTGAGTCTGTACAAACCAGCATGTAAAGCCATACAGGTCACAGCTCAGGTGTCTTCTAGGACACTTAGTAGGTACCAAGGACTTTGCAAGAGGGGAAAACTGAGGCAGAAGCAAAGTGACCTGGTAAAGGCTGCAAAGGAATAAATGGCCAAAGAGTGACAATCTTGGAGCGTGGTCTCCGGTCCAGCCAGGGAAAGTGGCTTTACTCAGTGCTCTTCCTTGTCTCTGAGCTGCCTTTCTGCTGTTCCCATGCAGTTTCTGGGAAGGGTACTTGCTGGGCAGCAAACGGAATGAGGGAGGTGGAGAGGACAGAGGGGGATGTTGATGGAATTTTTTGTTGCTCAGTACTAAAGATTTTGAAATAAAACTCACCCTCAAGTCCCGTGATGCATTTTCTAGGGAAGCTGCTCATAAAATCTGGGGATTTAAACAAAAAATGAAGCCTATCCTTTCACTGGGAGTATTTCAAATCCTAAACTTATGTGAGTTGTTCCTGGAGGAAAAACACTTCACTGTTGAAGCTCATCTCCTGTTCCCCTGCCCAGGCTCATGAAGCAGCTTTTCTTCTCTGCTCCTCACCACCCCTGGGGTGTTCTGCAGCCTGTCCCTTTCCACGACCACAAACCTCCTTGCCAGAGGAGCGTTTGCCATGTATTAAGGGACTTTTTTCACTGTTGCAAGGAAGGAAGTTTAAAAAAAACCCCACTTTCTCCTCCTTTTAGGGCTTCAACCAGGTCCCTGAAATGTGTGTAGCTCTCAGGTTGCTTTTGGTGACCTTTCAGGCTCTCAGAAAGCAGGTGCTGTTTGCAAAGCCTCTACGTGACTGTTGCTTTGTCTCCCTTTTATTTATCTGTTTTTAAACGCTCGGGGCCGGCCGCTGCCGGCACAGAGCAATATTCATGTGGGGCTCTGATTTATGCAGGCATGAGGCAGCGCCCTGGGATTACCGAGTACTGGATGTTATGTGCAGCTTTAATGGCTTTTTATGACCAAAGGACACAGCCAGAGCTTCTCAAATATGGAATCTGTGAGAGCCTCATTCATGCAGGGTTTGAAGGGCCCCTGTATCTGCCTTGCGGAGCGCTGGGGTGAGCAGTGCAGGTAACAGAAGTGCATATGAGAGCACAACATGGGCAATTAGCCTGACACCCAGATGGCCTCTGTGGGTAGAGTCCAGGCACTCCTGCAGGGGTTGTGCGGCCCCAGCCCTTCTCCAAGCTACAGAGGCACAGAAGAATAAACCAAATGAAATACTCAAAACTTGTCTGAGCAGGAGAATCTGTGCTTGAGATTTAACCCAATGGCTTCTGAAACTACTGTAGGGCAAGCTAAGTAACAGGGGATGTTTTTGGCAAGTCCAGATACCTACCATCTGCCCCCATAACTCCCAGTCTCGTGCTCCACCCTGACAGAGCTGGCTCCTGCTCTGCCTTGACTTTGCACTTTGCATCTGAGCTGCCAATAAAGAGCCTCTGTGCTTGCAGGAGGGGCTGGGTTGTGTGCATGGCAGCTCACCGGGCACTGCCAGCCTCTTGGAATTTGCATTGTAGATCATGGAACAGCCTTTCGTGAAATTCAAGGCACTAAATGCACTGTTATGGCCCCGAAACATAACGTACGTGTCTGATGTGGTGAAGCACCCAGCCCTCTCCTGCATTGAGTGGCACATGTTGAGTTACATGTACTTGCGTGTCACACATCTATTTTGGGGAGAGACATGATTCTTTGGAAAGTCACCAGTTTCTGTAGTGGAGCTGGAGCCTTCAGTGTATTCAGAAATCCAATAACAGGATCCTGATGGGAGATGGACCCTAATTGTCGGTTCCAAACACTGAGGCTGGTAGCCTGTGACTGTCTCCAGCTCCAGAGTCCCTGGGAAGGGTGAAGCTGACCTCCAGTCCCCATATGCCCAGTCATTTCCAACCATAAAGTCTGCCTGCAGAAGAGGAGGCTGAGTGGGGGACCTCACTGCTCTCTACAGTACACAACTACACAACTCTCTATACTACACAACTACTCACTGCTCTCTACAACTACACAAAGGGAGGTTGCAGTGAGGCAGGTGTTGGCCTGTTCTCCCTAGTGACTAGAGATAGGATCAGAGGAAATGGGGTCAGGTTGTGCCAGGGTTGGTTCAGGTTGGATCTTAGGAAAAACTTCCCAGGAAGAGTGGGAAAGCCTTGGAACAGGCTGCCCAGGGAAGGGGTGGAGGTACCGTCCCTGGAGGGGTTCAACAAATGGGCAGACATGGGAGTTTCGGGGGATGGATTAGTGGTTAGGGATTGTAGGGTGGATGGTTGGACCTGATGATTTTGAAGATCTTTTCCAACCTTGATGATTCCATTATTCTCCCTCAGAGCAAGGCTTGTACCATGACTGATGCTCCAGGTTGGTCAATGCACGTTCCTTCTAGTAAGGCCCAGGTCCTTCTCTCACGGATGCTGCTGTTGCAAGCACCTCTGGGTCCAACCTGGACAAGAGGAAAAGCCCTGCCCATCTCTGCAGCAGCTTCAGCTGCTATTGCTGCAGGAGGGGAGCTCTCCTTGCTACCTTCCCTCCCTGCCATGCCATCCAGGAAAACAAAAAGGCTCTGCTAACATCTGCTCCTTTCTCCTCCCACACCCAGGCTCCTTCTCGCTCTCTATTAAACCCCTTCCCACACAGTGGCGTAGGCAGCTCAGCACAGACATCTCAGCGTACGATTTTTCCCATCCCATGGGAGCAACATTTGCAATAGGGACTGGTGAGGGGTTATTTTTGTTCTCTGCTAGGACTCTGGTGAACAGGCTTGTCGGTGTGCGGTTCCTCCGGCGCTCAGCCCGTACGCGGTGTAACAGCAGGGCTGACACCAGAGCTCGTGGAGACACTGAGTGGGTGGAAATGGATGCAGCGACGTATGTAGAAATTTCCCATTGCTAAGCTACGCTCAGGTGCATTTACTTCTACTAAGAGGGGTTACTAAGGAAACAAGCAGCCAATTTCTGGGGGAAAAACCAGACATTTCTAATGAGCAGCAAAAGCTACACTTGTCCTTCCACTTTGATGTGACAGGGTCTGTTCTTTGGTCTCCTGCAACTGAAAAAGTTGCAGTTATGAACTCTGCTATCACTTTCTCATCCCAGTGCTGTCCCCTGGGCTGTGGCAGGGTGCTGAGTCTTCCCAATAAAATGCACAAGCGCTGAGTCACCAGCAAAAGGAAGAGGAGAATCCATCTGGGCTTGTTCCATCCTGAAAAACTTGCCGTGTTTTGCAATTTGCACATTTTTCTCCTCTGATTGGAACGGGTTGGCTGCTGCCGGAGCTGCCCTGGCTTTCTGTTGCGACAATTAAAATCCCCATCAAAATAAATTTTGCAGAAAAGTCTAATCTGAGAGGCTCAGAGCTAAACACCGCCGGCTGCTGGGTGGAGAGCTCCGCCAAAAGATGCTCAGCTCTTCCCACAGTCAAGGCCAGTCAGCAGTCACTGGTTTGTGTATAACCACCCCAGCCGAGGCTCTAGTGACTGTTGTGCTGTCAACGTGGCCAGAGAGGAGCACGAGGCTGCCTGACGGGCACAAAACACAGTCAGAAGTTTGAAGGCACCAGAGAGGTTGGACTCACTGTTCAGGTCCCTTCTCACAAGGCTCCACGCCTGGTTCTGTAGGACTGGAGCTTGGGCTGGGCAGACAGGACCAGAGAGCAGGCAACCTCCCGCCCACCCAGATTTGATGATTGATGGAACCTAGTGTTTTACTGTGTCTGAGGTGCCAATTACCCATGGAAATGCAGCAAGATGATTAATTGCACCACAAGGCTTTAATAGCTATGTCAAGACAACCGACTTTGTGACATCAAAACAGGAAGGGTTGTAAGATCCTGCCTTACTCTAAGGGAAAAAATAGGCTTTCTGTGTCAAGAAATGGGATCCAAATACATAAAACTGTTCAGAAAATGCTGTAAAAGCAACAGGCATTGCAGCAGCGTCCTTAAGAAGGAGTATTTCAAAGTAATCCCCAACTGAAATTCTCCAGTATAGAACTTATTATATTATCATCTATAATATGATATCATATACTATCATATATAACTCATCTTGACATGTTGTTCCATTACAGTATATTATAACTGCAAGTGAGACACCTCCCTTATCAGGAAAGGCTGAGGGAGCTGGACCTCTTGAGCTTGGAGAAAAGGAGACTGAGGGGTGACCTTATGAATTTCTATAAATATTTGAAGGGTGGGTGTCAGGAGGATGGAGACAGGCTCTGCTCAGTGTCATCTAGTGATAGGACAAGGGGCAGTGGGTGTAAGCTGGAACATAGGAGGTTCCACATCAATATCAGAAGGAACTTCTTCCCAGTGAGGGTGACAGAGCACTGGAACAGGCTGCCCAGGGGTGTTGTGGAGTCTCTATCTCTGGAGATGTTTAAAACCCGCCTGGACATGTTCCTGTGCAACATGATCTAGGTGATCCTGCTGTGGCAGGGGATTGGACTGGATGATCTTTAGAGGTCCCTTCCAATGTTCTGTGGTTCTGTGAACCTGTTCCAGCTTTTCTTCTGGTCTCAGTAATACCTTCTCAGTTTGTATGGGAAGGTAACAAGGTTCTTAGGGCAGCAGAGTTTCTTGAACTGCTTCCTCAGATCTCTGTCGTTAAGAAACTAGTACATGGCACCATGTGATGGAAGATAGTGGAAAGGGTGTCATGAACAGCTGTTTTATGCTGCAGTGACAGACTTGCCAGGGCACTGCCTCTTTACTTGTTTTTGTTAAGCCACAGTGATTGACTCTCCAGGCCACTGCCTTTTTAACCTGCTTTTGTTTAACAGGATCTCCCTCAGGTTTCACTGATTGACTCCCTTGTAGGCTGGTTCTGTTGTCTGGTTCTGTTAGTAAGCAAAGGGTCTATAGCTTCTTTTTGGTTACTGTCACTCATGCATCTGCCTGTCTTGCTGCTGTTCCCAGTCGTCTCCAGGTAAGCATCTCAACCAGTTCCTCTCCCTTTCTGCCATCTTTTTTGGGGAGGAAACCTTTCTGTAGTCTTCCTCAGAACTGTCATCCTCTTTGAGCACAAAGGTTTGATGGGAATGTTCTGGTGAAGAAGCTGAGTTTAACAGATACCAGTTCCACAGCAAAACACAGCAGGTGACGTTAGAAATATTCTCTGGAAATAAGGCACCTGGTTGTCTTTTGTGTCACCAGTCATCTTGTATTTCTGTTCCCGTAGCAAGTATGGGAAGTTACGGCTAGCTCTTCTGTGTCATTTGGAATGCTGTGTAAGCAATTATGAGTCAGATACTGCATGTACAGACGTGAATGTTCCTTTGTTTTCTTTCATGTTGTCACTAACTTCAAGTGGAACATTTTTGAAGCCTGGGGTGCGTTGTTTCAGGGGCAGTTTTCTTGTAAAGGACTGCAGACAAGCCCAGGTAATAGCAAACTCGAATGTCATGTAGGGAGGGTGGAGAGCTGATTTCACTGTTCTCTAATGCACTGTCAGAGGCACATTGTGCAGATGGAGATGCAGGGGTTTAGTGGAGAGAGGTGAAACTGATGTTGCAGTTGATGGCTATCAACTTTTCAGAAGGGATAGGCAAGGAAGAAGAGGTGGTGGAGTAGCCCTCTGTGTTAGAGAGTCTCATGTAAGCCACACAAATGAATGCAGGTGAGGATACAGTTGAGTCATTGTGGTAAGAATTGGGTATAAAGCCAGCAGGAGAGATACTGTGGTGGGAATCTGTTCTAGACAACCCAACCTGGATAAGGAAACAGAGGAAATTTTTTATAGGCAGCTGGGAGAAGTTTCACAGTTGCTGCCTCTTGTGCTCATGGGGGACTTCAATTTTTCTGGTGTCTGCTGGAAATATAACACAGCAGAGTGAGAACAGTCCTGGAGGTTCCTGGAGTGTGTAGAACATACCTTCCTGACACAACTGGTGAGGGAGCCAACCAGGGAAGATGCCCCCTTGGACCTGCTTCATGTGAACGGGGAAGATCTTGTGAGAGAAGTAAAGGTTGGAGGTTGTCTAGAGTACAGTGCTCATGAGTTGATTGAGTTTTCAGTCCTTGGGAAAACAAGGAGAGGGACTAGTCCGTAGAGTTCTGGAGGTCAAACTTTGGCCTGTTCAGGAGACTGATTGACAAAGTCCCTTGAGAGGCTGCCCTAAAAGGTAAAGGAGTCCAGGAAGGCTGGACATACTTCAAGAGGGAAGTCTTAAGGGCTCAGGAGCAAACTGGCCCCATGAGTAGGTGGGGAAGATGAATAAATGGGGAAGGAGACCAGCTTGGCTAAGTAGAGATCTTTGGCTGCACCTCAAGAACAAAAAAAGAGTCTATGACCTCTGGAAGAGGGGGCAGGATTCTCATGAAGACTTTAAGGATGTAGTCAAACTCTGCAGAGAGAAAATCAGGAGGGCCAAAGAACAGCTAGAGCTCAACTTAGCTACAGCTGTTAAGGATAATAAGAAAATTTCTGTAAGTCCATTAATAACAAGGAGGACCAGAGAAAATCTCCACCCTATTTTGGATCCAGAGGGAAACCTGGTCATGGGTGATGCAGAAAAGGCTGAGGTGCTCAATGCCTACTTTGCCTCAGTCTCTAGCAGTGGAACTAGGTGTTCCCTGGACAACAGGGCTCGTGAGCTGGGAGACACAGAGGGAGAGGAGAACGAGGCCGTCACAGTTGGAAAGGAAGTGGTCAGTGACCCGCTACCCCACTTAGACATCAACAGGTCTATGGAGCTGGATGGGCTGCACCCAAGGGTGCTGCAGGAGTTGGCAGATGTGCTCGCCAAGCCATTTTCCATTATTTACTCGAAATCCTGGCTAGCTGGGGAGGTCCCAATGGACTGGAAGGTGGCAAATGGAACACCCACCTACAAGAAGGGCAGAAAGGAGGATCCAGGAAACTACAGACCTGTCAGTCTGACCACGGCACCAGGGGAGGTCATGGAACACATCATCTCAAGTGCCATCACACTTCACATACAGGACAACCAGGGGATCAGGCCCAGTCAACGTGGGTTTGTTAAAGGCAGGTCCTGCCTGACGAACCTGATCTCCTCCTATGACAGGATGACCTGACTATAGGATGAGGGAAAGGCTGTGGATATTGTTTACCTGGACTTTTGAAAAGCCTTTGACACAGTTCCCCACGGAATTCTCCATGATAAGCTGGCGGCTCGTGGCTTGGACGAGCACACGATCTGCTGGATCAAACACTGGTTGAAAAGATGGGCCCAAAGAGTGGTGGTTAACGGAGTTAAATCCAGCTGGTGGCCTGTCACCAGTGGTGTGCCTCAGGGCTCAGTGTTGGGACCATCTCCGTTCAACATCTTTATTGACTATCTCGATAAGAACACAGAGTGTGTCATTAGTAAGTTTGCAGATGGCACCAAGTTAGGTGGGAGTGTTCATCTGCCAGAGGGTAGGGGGGCTCTTCAGAGGGACTTGGACAGATTGGAGCAGTGGGCCAATGTTAGTGGTAGGAACTTCAATAAGGCCAAGTGCCGGGTCCTGCACTTGGGCCACAACAACCCCTTGCAATGCTACGGGCTTGGGGAGGCGAGGCTGGAGAGCCGACTGGCAGAGAGGGACCTGGGGATTCAATTTGGCAGGAAGATGAATATGAGCCAGCAGGGTGCCCAGGTGGCCAAGAAGGCCAATAGCATCCTGGCTTATATTAGAAATAGTGTGGCCAGCAGGAGTAGGGAAGTTATTGTCCTCCTATACTTGGCACTGGTGAGGCCACATCTTGAGTACTGTGTCCAGTTTTGGGCACCTCAATACAAGAGAGATGTGGAGGAGCTGGAGCAGGTGCAGAGGAGGGCAACTAAGCTGGGGAAGGGCCTGGAGAATAAACCTTATGAGGAAAGACTGAAAGAGATGGGGTTCATCAGTTTGAAAAAGAGGAGGCTGAGAAAGACCTCATCACTGTCTACAACTACCTGAAGGGATGTTGTGGAGAGGTTGGTGCTGGTCTCTTCTCACAAGCAATCAGTGATAGAGAATGGGTTCAAGTTACAATAGGGTAGGTTTAGACTAGATATTAGGAAAAACTGTTTAACAGAAAGGGTGGTCAGGTACTGTAATGGGCTTTGCAGGGAGGTAGTTGAGTTGCCATCCCTGGATTTGTTTAAGGATCATTTGAATGAGGTGTTGAGGGATGTGGTTTAGGGATGAACTTGTAAGATGTAAGGGTGGATGGTTAGACTCAATGATCCCAGGGTTCTTTTCCAATCAGAGTGATTCTGTGAAAGATAAGAAGGTGACTGATGACAAGCCAACATGGCTTCACCACAGGCAGATCACAGAATCATAGAATCATTAGGGATTGGAAGGGACCTCCAAAGATCATCTAGTCCAATCCCCCTAACACAGCAGGATCACCTAGACCAAGTCACACAGGAACATATCCAAGTGGGTTTTAAACATCTCCAGTGAAGGAGACTCCACAACTCTCCTGGGCAGCCTGTTCCAATGCCACATCACCCTCACTGTGAAGTTCCTTCTCATATTTATGCGGAAACTCGTATGTTCCAGCTTACACCCATTGTCCCCTGTCCTATCACTAGATGACATTAAGAAGAGCCTGGCTCCATCCTCCTGACA
>JAOXOE010028852.1:0-15427 GCA_028565055.1 Phoeniculus purpureus
TGGAGTCTCCTTCACTGGAGATATTCAAGACCCACCTGGATGAGTTCCTGTGTGACTTGGTCTAGGTGATCCTGCTGCTGCAGGCGGATTGGACTAGATGATCTTCTGAGGTCCCTTCCAATCCGTTATGATTCTATGATTCTATATCAGTCAAATAACAGCAAACGCTTCCATGAAAGTGCTCAAGAACTAGCTGTATGTCAATATTCCTCAGAAATGTATTCATCACAACTTAAATAGACCAGAATTTGGCGCAGAGTCTTTGGAGAAATAGTGTTTCTCTCACTGCTCAAGCTGAATGTCCGAGTTGGCTATTAGGTCACAGTAATAATTGACCATATGGTATGCTGTTTTGTCCAGGGAGTAATCCCTACCTTCCGAGTGAAATTTCTACTGAGGCTTCTGCGGGGCAGGCTGGAGGTGGATCTCGACAAGGATAAGCTGCTTTTCAAACACATGTGCTATGAAATGGAACGTCTCCATAACGGTGGTGATGTCACTTTCCATGACGTGCTCAGGTACTCTGAGATTTTTCTCTACGTTTGTACAATGGTATAATGGTCTGTATTTCTCTCTGGGCTAACAGGTGTTCTTTAGGCTTCAGAAAAGGCAAGGCTATTAGCCACAGAGGCAGTGCCATTTTGAATGTAAAATAAAAATTAGGTTTCCTTTTTCTTCCCTGCAAAACTGTTAGTACTCAGGTGCTGAGGGATCAGCTCTAGGTAATGTTAACATTTTTATTGCAGACTGTCATAAACTGTATTCATCCATTGTTCTTGTATCTCAAGCAATGAGATGTTGTCCCCATGTGTGAAGCAATATGACTAGAAATAAAATAGAACATTATCTAAGCATGAAAAGAAAAAGGTAATCAAGAGTAGTCCACCAAGTAGGATTCCACCAAGGAGGAATCATGCTTGACCATTCTGATAGCCTTCTGCGATGGTGTGACTGATGGAAGAGCAGAGAGCAGTGGATATTGTTTACTTCAATTTCAGCAAGGCTTTTGACACCACCTCCCATAACATCCCTATATGGAAGTTTTGGAAGTGCAGACTGAATGAGTAGAATGTGAGGTGGCTGAGATATGGCTGAATGACAGAGCTCAGAGAGTCATGATCAGCAGCTCCAAGTCTAGTTCAAGGGCTATAGCCAATGTAGTCCCCCAGGCGCCAGTACTGGGTCTAGACTTGTTCAAAATACTAATTTCAGATTCATAGAGTATCAGGGATTAGAAGGGACCTCGAAAGATCATCTAGTCCAATCCCCCTACCACAGCAGAATCACCTAGATCCAGTTGCACAGGAATGTGTCCAGGCAGGTTTTAAACATCTACAGTGAAGGAGACTCCACAACCCTTCTAGGCAGCCCATTCCAGTACTCTGTCACACTATGAAGGACTTCCTTCTCGTATTTATGTGGAACTTCTTATGTTCCACCTTACACTCGTTGTCCCTTGTGCTATCATTACATGACACTGAGAAGAATCACAGAATCACAGAACATTAAGAGCTTGGCTGCATCTTCCTGACACCCACCCTTTCCATATTTATAAGTATTAATGAGGTCACCTCTCCGTCTCCTTTTTTCCAAGCTAAACAGACTCAGCTCCCTCAGCCTTTCCTCATCATGGAGATGTCCACTCCCTTCATCATCTTCATGGCTCTGTGCTGGACTCTCCAGCAGTTCTGTGTCCTTGAACTGAGGTGCCCAGAACTGGACACAATATTCCAGATGTGGTCTCACCAGGGCAGAGTAGAGGCGGAGGAGAATCTCTCTCAATCTGCTAACCATGCCCCTTCTGATCCACCCCAGGATGCCATTGGCCTTGGCCACAAGGGCATATTACTGGCTCATGGTCATCCAGGACCTCCAGGTCCCTTTCTCCTATGCTGCTCTCCAACAGGTCAGTCCCCAACCTATACTGGTACCTGGGGTTGTTCTTGCCCAGATGCAAGAATCTACGCTTGCCCTTGTTACATTTCATTAAATGTCTCCAGCTCTCTAGCCTGTCCAGGTCCCACTGAATGGCAGCACAGCCTGCTGGGGAGCCAGCCTCTCAGCAATTGTGCAACTTTATTATCGCACTGTCCCTCCCCTAACAGAGGAAGGAATGAAACACCCTGTCTGCAGCTAGATGATTGCTTGAGGCTGCTCTTGTACTCGACTGTACTATGCAGTTGCACTGGTTTCCTCATTAGCCTGGTTCTCTGAGAAAACAAAGTGCAGTCTGTTGAGATACTCAACTTCCAGTCTGATGGTGTCAGAAATACTCCGGGTGCAGTGAGAATAGCGAGCTGGGCAGAGTCATGACAAGAACTAGTGGCTGCTTTGGGAATTGCACCTGAGAGACCTGATGCTGATATTACATGTCCAGGAATCCACAGAGAGGTGCTATAAATGACTTTATTTTAGAGCTGATTTTGACCTGACTGAGATGGCATCTCATCAACACTTTTTAGTATCTAAAAGAAGATGTCAACAGGATGAGTCAAGGTTCTTCTTGGTAGTGCCCAGTGACAGGACAAGAGACATAAACTGGAATCCAGGAGGTTCCATCTGGCCACGAGGTGAAACTTCTTTGCTGTGAGGGTGGCAAAGCCCTGGCCCAGGCTGCCTGAGGAGGGTGTGAGGACTTCTGCTCTGGAAGAGATCCCAAACCCGCCTGGACTGTTCCTGTGGGATCTGCTCTAGGGGTTGGACTGATGATCCCACAGGTCCCTTCCCACATCCTCAATCCGTGATTCCGTGGCACGCGCGGTTCCAACACTTGTTCCCCACAATTTCGGCGGGGCCGGGCTCTGTCTCAGTGGGTCCCCGACCCGCTCACCCCGATAAACCCTGTTCAGTCGCGCTCGGCACTTTCCGCTGCTCCCGGGCGGGTTCCACTCTTCGGCTCTTTCCGCGACTCTTCGGCTCTTTCCGCGACTCTTCGGCTCTTTCCGTGACTCTTCGGTTCGCCTCGGCCGTTCCCATGTCGTTGTCGGGGTAACGCAACGCCTCGGAAGCCAGCGCGGCCTTGGCGCCGGGGCCGCCGGTGAGAGCTGGGACGGGGGAAGAGGCGGGAGGTGGGAGCGGCCCGAGCGGCTCCTTCTCGGCCGTTCCGGGGTCTGGGTGCGGGGGGTGGCGAGATCTGCTCGATTCAGGAGGCGGGACATGACGGATCGCGGGCCCGTTGTGGCCCGGCCGAGGGAGCCGCGGATTGAACCGCCCGTATCGGACCGAGCTTGGCCCAGGCCTGAGCCCACTCCCTCGCCGTGGTGCGGATTCGGGGTAAACCCGCCGGTTACTGCTTACTGGTTCGGTTTGACTGGTTAAGCAGCGTATAGTCACTCGCCATCACTTGTGGCATCAGTCGGCTTTGATATCTCGATTTTTTTCCTGGATCGAGTGATTTGCAACGACTTTAAGTGGAAAAAACTAGGCATTTCTGATACTCGCCCCTGGAGAAGTTCAGGTTGGACACGAGGGAAAACTTCCTGGAAAAGGGAACAGGCTGCCCAGGGAGGGCGTTGAATCACCATTCCTGGATGTGTTTCACATTGGTGGAGATCTGGTGCTCAGGGACAGGGTTTAGCAGTGGGTTGGGACAGTTGGGTTAATGATTGGACTTGATGAACTTGAAGGTCTTTTCTAACCTAAACAATTATGTGGTTCTGTGAAAACTGGTGTTTTTGCACAGGCACCCACCCAGTCCTGTCAGGGAAATCCCATGGCTGCTTCTACAGAGACCCCATCACTGTGGTTGATAGTGGGTTCTCTGGTGGCTTTGTGGCTATTCCACCAGTACAGCAAACCTCATCATCATGAGCCTCTCTCAGATGCTGAGTGTGCTAACATCATCTTACAAGGCATGAAAGTGATTTTTAAAGTATTGTCACCAAAGATTTGGCTAGTAGTGGTAAGACAAGGGAGATGGGTTCAAGCTAAAAGAGGGGAGATTTAGATGAGATTTGAGGAAGAATTTCTGCCCTATGAGGGTGCTGAGGCCCTAGAACAGGCTTGCCAGGGAGATTGTGGCTGCTCCATCCCAGGAAGTGTTCAAGGACAGGTTGGATGGCACTTTGGGCAACCTGTTCTGGTAAGAAGTGTTGCTGCCCATGGCAGGGGGTTGGAGCTGGATCATTTCTGAGGTCCCTTCCAACTCAAACCATTCTGTGATTCTATGTAACTCATCATTTTCATGAAAAGCTTGTGGATTGTTTCAAGAATCCATCAGGTGTACCTAATGGTATCTGCTCTTGGGCTAGTTCTATTCCAAGGCTCAGAGTGGTTAACTGATTCAGAAATTCCTGTTCTTTTAGACCTTGAAAAATCAGAATGTGTAGTGCCAGAACCATTTGTAGAGGTAGCACCAGTTAGTTCCCATTTTTTTTCTTTTAAGGCTTTTTTGAAGCAGCATCTATCAAAGCTACTGAGTGTAAATACATGAAGCGACAGTAAACATGTGAATAATGAATTTTCAAGATTACAGCGAACAAATGACTGTTGGCTTAGTGATTTTTTTACCCTGCTGAGTAACCCGCTTACCCAAGCAATTTATTTATTTGCATTAGCAGCCTCCTGCACAATTTTGTTTAGTTGAGAGCATGAAAAGTATTTTGTGTTAGGGCTTGTCCATAATTTATGTGACAATATAACTAGATCTTGTAGTAAGTGCTAGTCTGCCTTTATAAATGTACATGGTATTGATTGAATAATTGTTCTTGTTAATGCCAAAAGGGAGAGTTAGTGATAGCTGCCCTAAGTGGAACAAGCTAACAGTCACATAGAGCAAAGCAGGCAGTGTTGCTTGTTGTCTTGGTTAGTGAGCTGATAAAGATGCACGTTGTAAGCCTGGCAAACTCATTTTCTTCCATCTCTGAAAGGGACTGAAATAACCGAATGAAAATAATACGTGATACTTATGACTAGAGTTGCAGGGAACACTAGACAGCAGAAAAAGGTGCTTCTAGAAGACTCATTACAGCACTGTGTGGTTTTATGTGCTAAAATTGCTATTTCATACTGGATGTGGGTTTTTTCATTTAGTACTTCAAATTTTTATTTGAGTGAGTCTGAAGTTAATTTCTCTATTAGTTCAAAGTTTGAGCCCTTTAAAGGTCTTACGAAGAGAGGCTGAGGGAGCTGGTACTGTTCAGCCTAGAGAAGAGGAGGCTGAGCTCACTGCTCTCTAGTACTACCTGAAGGGAGGTTGGAGTGAAGCAGAGATTGACCTCTTCTCCCTAGGGACTACCAATAGGACAAGAGGAAATGGGGTCAGGTTGTGCTAGAGGAGGTTTGGGTTAGATCTTAGGAAAGTTTTCTTCCCAGAAAGAGTGGGGAGGCCTTGGAACAGGCTGCCTAGGGAGGGATGGAGGCATCGTCCCTGGAGGGGTTGAAAAAATGGGCAGACATGGTGTTTCAGTAGACCATTTAGTGGTTTAAGGTTGTAGGGTGGCCAGTTCGACTTGATGATCTTGAAAGTCTTTTCTAATATTGATGATTTTATGCTTCTATATGGACTACTGTTAGAATAAAGTGATCCATGAAAAAAGAATGGAAGTGGTAGAATGGGGCCTGTATTTTGGAACAGAACTGGAGATTTAAGAAAACTGTTAAAAGATGCACAATGGTCTTACTGAGCATTTTCATTCAAATGAGTTAAATTAATTTCAACAACACAAGCTCCAAAGTGGGGACAATTGACAATTTCCTTTTGAATCCCAGACAAAAGACTTCGTATCAGATTGTTCTGTCTGTACCTTATTAGACATATTTGGGTATGAAGCTACTGGACATCATCTTTGCTAAGTCATGGGGATCAGGAGAGGTGCCTGGGGACTGGAGGACAGCAAATGTCACTCCAGTCTTCAAAAATGGGAAGAAGGAGGACCCAAGTAGCTATAGACCAGTCAGCCTCACCTCCATCTCAGGAAAGGTGGTGGAACAATTTGTCTTTGATGTTGTCTCTAGGCTCATCAAGGACAGTCAGTAGCTACTTCAATCCATTCCATATATTTTGCATGATGTTTTGATGTTTATTTTATATCACTGCCTTGCAGTTTAGTTGTAGCTTTCTTTAGTAAACACATCTTTGCTTTCCATTGCTTTTTAAATTGACTCTCTGGAGCATTTCCTATTTAAAACGTCATTTATTGAAATCATGCTTTAGGTCCTATTACTTCTGACTCTTTCCCCTAGGAAACATTTGACTATGCTCAGTTCAGCATTTTTTACATCATTCTACACCACTCATATTGACATTGTGTTGGCTGTACAAGTTCCCTCATTCATTCCATTAACTGTGGAAGTCTGGGCCCTTTTAAATCTATCTGCAGTTGTCATTAGGATTTTCTGACGAACTAATGCCAGACAAGAGTCTCTAAATACATGCAGATAATGCGTGCATTTTAATGCTCTCATTATCCATCCACCGCTCTCAGAATTCATGTTTTGCTTCCAACTTCTCCATAATCTCACATTTTTTCTGCTCCTTTTGACATCTGGTAATGCTATAGTCCTGTGACTTCGCTAATGAATGGCTTGCTGAAAATACACATTCCAGATACTCCACTCCCTTCCCTGGGTCTCTTGTATGGGTTTCTATATTGTGTTTATTTGCCTTAGAAGGACTACATTGCTTCACCTGCTTGGCACTCGGTGTGGGGCTCTCGGTGCTACATGCACCGTTAATTCAAGGACAACTAGTGTGTAAGGGAGATCACAAACTTATCAAACATGCTACACTGTGATAACTGGCAGGCATGTCATACTCTCTCACTGACTAGACCCTCTCATAGTTTCTGAATTTGCCGGCACCCTGTCCTTCTGCCTCTGTTGCTGCATTTCTTCTCTCAGCTTTCTTCTCTGCACATCAAGAATTACAGCCCTTGGCATTCAGTTCCTCAGCTTCCTTACCCATTTTATTGCCACATGTGTGAGAAATTAGGTTTAGCAAGTATAATAAACATTAACAGAAAATTAAAAGTGCATCTTGAATGCTCAGAGAACAGAGACATTAAGACTTCTGTGGCAGAAAATAATTTGCTGGTGAATAGCTTCTTATTTCTGACACCACCTAAAATCGACACACATGAAATGCAGGGTCCAGGCAGTCTCACTCCAAACATAAACCACTTGATGTTGTCCCAGCTTGATACCTCAGCAGCAGCTTCACAGTCGTTCCAGGAGGATGAGGACAACAAAGATACACAATGAGGCAGAAATTCTGTTCCCATTAGGTCAATGGCAGCTTTACCACTGACTTTATTTAGGCTACGATGGCTTCCTGTGCGTGTACCTGACTCATATTCTGCTGAAAACTCTGAACTGACTGTCAGGAGGACCATGCCTTGCCCACCCTTGCTCTTCTCTTTCCTTGCCCGCTCCAGCATGGGGAATATTTGAACTGGAAGATGAATGGGGCCATGCTCCCCTTCCTTTAGCACTGTTTTAAAGTATTGTGTAGCTTCTCACACAGCATGTCTGGATCCAGCTCTGTGTAGTGTACAAAGGCAGCAGGAGAATGCAGTTGAATGGCTGCGCTTCAAAAATCACATGATTTTTGGATTATTTTGTTCTCCCATGCAGTTTGATGCCAGAGGGAAACATATGGCCCAAAGCGCTTTTTTCCCACTTTACAACTCACATATTCTTTGCCATATGTGAGGCATTATTTCATGCTACGGCATCTATAATCCCGCCCATGTCTATTCTTCCCTACCACAGGGTATATAAATTCTGTCTTTCTGGTCTTAAGGCTTTGCCACTGATGGTTTGTTTTTTTCAGGCATTTGCTATAGTTTCCCAAGAATGTTCCTAGAAGATTTTTATGTGCTTTTTGATTATTTCCCTGAGAAGCAGTAATAATATCCTTAGTTTTAACTCTGATTTTGTAAGCACTTGAATCTTCCTTGCTAGACAAGTCACAGATCATTTCATTAGTTATCAAAAAAACCTGCGTGATCCCATAGTCAGAGAATCTGAGCTTTTAATCTCTGATGTATGACATGTGCATCAAAGGCTTGGTGGGCAGCTGCATACAGCAATAAGTCATACAGCTCTGATACCTTTCATTCCTTTTCTGTGGGAGATATTTATCAAATCAAGTTGGATGGGTCTTTGAGCAACCCGGTCCAGTGAGAGGTATCCTTGCCACGGCAAAGAGGTTGGATCTTTGAGATCCCTCCCAACACAAAGCATCCCATGATTCTATAATTATCTTCTCTAATAGGTAGATGTTAAACCCTCTGAAGCTGATGCTGCAGGTAACTAATTTTAATAAAAGATATCGCTTCCTTTCACAGAATCATTCTGGTTGGAAAAGTTGGTTGATCTGGTTGATCATCAAGTCCAACCATCCACCCTACCTTACAAGTTCACTCCTAAACCATATCCCTCAACACCTCATCCAAATGATATTTAAACACATCCAGGGATGGTAACTCAACCACCTCCCTTTGGTGCAATACAAGAGCCATTTGGTAAAGGATGAATTTCTTTTATTCATGTTCTGTTGTTTCTAAGGTAGAAATGCAATTGTGTCTACGCTTCTTCCCTTGTTTTTTTTTTTACTTTGTTAAGGTCTTCCAGCTTTCTCTCTATACTCCCACTAAATTCAGTGTTGCTCCACATAAAACAATGTCCACTAGAGTGGCAAAACCAAATTCCAGTACCTCTTCATAAAATCTAATAAGACTTGTCCCAAACAGATGTGAACAACAGAAACTGATGTAAAATAGCAAAAAGAGATTTAGTTAGTGCAGAAACGGGATAGTGAAGAATACTGGCATTCTCAGAGGGTCCTAAATCTGACATAGACTGGATTACTACAGTCACAAGATCAATTCTGTCTCCAAGAAGGTGTAATCTTTCCCTGAACCTTCCCCTGCGTTTGAGAATATTTGAGGAAAAGGTCTCTTCTATGTAAATAACGCATGAGGGCAAACTGCACTGCTGACAGACAGGACATTTAGAAGCGGTCTCTTTTTTTCTGCTCTACTACTAACTAGTTGCAATAAGATACTCAGTGTGCCTCAAGACCTGTACTTATCTGTCAAAGTTGGTAGAAATCAACTATAAGTTTCACAGATGTTATAACTGAATAGATGTTATTCCATAAGAAAACCAAGCTAAAAAAGTCTCAAGAAAAGCCAGCGGTATGGCCTCAGCTGGAATCCTGCAAACAGCAGTTGCCTGTGTGTTTCTAAACAGGAGTCTTGCAAAGATAGCAGATACCCAGAGGAGAGAAAAAATAATAACAAGGAACATGGGAGAGATCTGATACAAAGAGGAAGTGAGGATGTGCACTGTAAGGAAGAGACAAGCAGCTCACGTCATAGAAACATGGAATTGTTTAGGTTGGAAAAGACCTTTACAATCATAACAATAATATTTAGAGCACTGAGTAGTGGAGAGCAGAAGGAAAAGGGTTTCCTTAGTCGACAAAACAATGCTCATTGTAAACATAAGGCAATTCGAAACCGGGAGAGGACTCCTCCTTCGCCCCTAGAATGGCCACTGAGACTCTGGAATTCGCTGTTTCCGAGAACAGCTAAAGGCAGTGGCCGGAGCAGCCTCCCGGCAGACCCCAGCGCTGCTCCGAGCAGAGCCCCGCAGTGGCCGGGTCTGTGCTGGGTCCTGGCGCTCCACCTAGTGCTGCCGCGCTGCAAGGAGCGCTGAGCTCCAGCCCTGCGGGTGAGCTCTGCTTCCCTGGAAGTGTCACCCCGGAAATCCACCTCGGTAAACGGAATGACACCATTGAACAGGACTTGTACTTACTTGGCAAAAGCACTAGTGTGGGCCACCAGATCCTGGACCTCCCACCTAAGCTAAGGCTGCCATTTCTAGACAGTATTTCGTCCTCTCTCGAACAGCTCAGGACAAAATCATGGAATCACAGAACACTTTGGGTTGGAAGGGACCCCTAAACGTCATCTAGCCCTGCAGAGTGCAGGGATATCTCCAGTTAGATCAGGTAGCCTTGGCGAGATGGTAATGTTTTCCTCGTTCACTAAGAAGTACTGCAGAAGTTTCATAAATGCAAGCAGTAATAGGCAACTTACGGAAATCGTGTTTTATAGATACACATTTCTATGTAAAGTTTTCCTTTTAATCATTTCTGATTAAGTACTTATTTCTTGTTAATTATTAATGAATCATATTTCACAATTGAATACTTCAAAAGCATCTTGCTTACCTTCTAAATGGGAGAAGTATGATAAATTATGTTAATGATAAATTAATATACCTATTCAGTATATTTTTCACTTCTTTTAAGGATGTGTAATTTGCATGATATATCACAGATTACAGACTCACAGAGCATTAGAGATTGGAAGGGACCTCGAAAGATCATCTTGCCACTTGAAGCAAAGTTAGAAGTCACATCGTCACCAGGAGAAAAAGCTGGGAACTGGTGCTTGCAGACTAACAGCGAATATAAGTTTTGGGATTGATTGATAAAACTAGCGTACACTGTCCCTTTTAAAAATGAAATAACTTATAAAGTCTAAATTTGCTATAATCTGTTGGAAGTTACACTTGAAGTTCATTTGAAGCAGTAAGGTATGCTGCTGCAGTTTAAAAGAGGGTTGGATCTGCTTTTTTTAAAAAAAGCTGCAAAGTGGCACATGAGTAACAAAAAAACATTGCAGATTCAATATTTCAAAACCTTTTAACACTCCCATGGTGAAGAGTGTGCATTCAGCACCCGTGCATGCACCATAAGGTGGTAGCTAATAATACAGTTGCAGAAAGCAAACAATGCCTACTTGATTCTCTATTTCCTTTACACACTCATCATGGCCATCTGGCCTTGATCTTCTCTGCTGTACTATGCTTTCTAAAGGCAGAACTGTGTATTTTTGCACCACCTCTGGGATAACCTACTTAGATTCCGGGGTTCTGCAGACAAGACCGAAGATCTGATGACTGATGCCTTGAAATGAAGAACTAAACTTGGTGAATGACTGTGAAAAGAGTGAAGTAACTTGTCTATTGCCACAGGAACGGGACAGAAACAAGGGCAAGGACATCTCTCTCTAAATCCTTCAGCAATGTGAAAACATTTTACTTCTGCAGACTCCTGTCTCCTTTGCTATATGCTTTTTGACTTCAGCAACAAACGAGGCAACAGTTCTAAAACTAATTGTCTTCAGTACAGAGCCCGGTTCATAGCCAGACCAATTCTGTGCTCTCCAAATGATAAAGCAGTAAAAATATCTGGAAAGAAACAGAACAGACAGTGAATGGTATCATAAGTGATATCAAATAGGAAACCTCTCCTGCCTCTAGACTGTTCCAACCTTCAGACTGTTCCTTTAATGTAGTGTTCAACACTACAATATCGACTGTTTTCTAAAATAATCAACTGGAACATGCTATTCAGAATAATTGAAGGTGGACTCTTTGATCTCCTATTTGAAATTTCAAAAACATCAAAGAATTTCCATTCCAGCAATACGGATTTTTCTAATAAAACCAGTTTTATGTTTTTTTCCTGACAGCTGTTAATGCTGGTTGTTTTCACCTAACCAGCGAGAATTTTAGGGGGTCTAATTCCCAATGAATGTACTTTGGTTCTCTTGAAATTGGCAGGAATTTCATGATTCACTTCAGTGAACAAACCAAGTAAAGACTAAGAACTTCAGAAAATCCTGCTGCAATTTGGCATCTTCTTCCTTATTTAAAGTGTGCAAGTGTGAGTTATTCTCCAACAGTGTTCACTGCAAAGAAACAAATAAATAAAATATGTATTTTCTATGCCCGTACACCTGAGTTGAAGCAGCATGTATAACCTTTGGGATGAAAGTCATCACCTAGGGCCATATTTATGCCCATTATTATTACTACTTAAGCCTTTTTCTCTGATGATCAAGGGACATCAGCTACTGCCTTCCATATCCCTCCCTGGATAGATTGTCATTGAAACCATCCATTCATTAGTTCATTCTGAGGTTGTCATCAAGGGGGTGCTGCCAGTTGCAGTTTAGGTCAGAGCAGGCCACAAATGCACTATGGAAGTTAGTGGATCTTGAAGCCACTTTCAAAATGCAGTTTCGTTTTCATGTGTGTTTTCCATTTCATCAAATAAAGAACCTCAAAACATTTTCTCTTCCAAGTATGTTCCAACCCACTTGCAATAGCACTCTCAACTCACTCTAAAAAGGTATTGTTATTCCCTGAAGTAGGTTGACTTCTTAGTGCTTATTTCTGCAGAAAGTAATCTGATCATTACTGCATTTTTTAGTCAGCTCTGTCTGTGTCGTACCAACACCGAAATGATGTTCTGGAGTTAATGCTTGGCAATCATTTCTCTTCCTTTGGCAGACCTTAAGAAAGCCTTTTTAAATGACAAGTAACAGTTTAAATAATTTTATTAGAATATACAAAATTCTTACTTGTCCTAAGGTCCCATTTTAACTCTTTCTAAAAGCTTTGTAGCTACAGAAAACTGCAGAGTTTTCTCTGTAGTTAGAGATAACTATAACACTGGAACAGGCAGCTGAGGTGTCCCCAGCGCTGGAGATATTCAAAATCCACCTGGACCTGTTCCCATGTGATTTCCCTCTAGGTTATACTGCTCTGGCAAGGAGGTTGGACTAGATCATCTTCAGAGGTCTCTTCCAGTACCTGCCATTCTGTGATTCTGTGTGAATCTGTTGACTCATACTATTTCTCCCCACTACGTTTCTCTTTCATCTCAAACTTTAAATTTCTTCTATATTCTGAAGCTAAGAAAAATCAATCCTATTTAATTCTTAAAATCAAAACATTTCCTTGCTCTCTAAAATAAAATCAATTAACAGTAAACATCCAAAATAATTAACACACCTACCTCAAATCTCTAGATTATACAACCTTCTTTGTCGTGGTTTTGGGTTTTTCTTTAACATCAGTTGAGAGCTGATCTGTCTCTGCTCGTTTTTCAGATTATTCAGGAGAGTGCCTGACAGTTCATTCTGTGAGGAAAGGAAGGAGGGAGGGAGGGCTGGTACACCCTCAGCTGCAGGGAGCGGCTCCCCCCGGGCTTGCGGTGCCGCATGCGGCCGGCAGAGGGCGAGATCGCACCGGCCGCCCTCACGGCCGTCCCGGGGAACCGGGCGAGCAGGAGAAGACAGGAGCATCTCCCCGTGAACTGAAGAGCAACCTCACCCACAGGTACACTGCTAATCGTCTGTCTCTTCAGTCTGGAGGTAAGCGCAGGAGAGTATTTGTGAGAAACCACATTTTACACAGAGTAAGGCATAAAATCATCAATCATAAGCTCCCTTCACATCCTCCAACCATCAAATGAGCACTCACAAGTCTCCGCTACACCATGCCATTAAGTGCCACATCCACATGTCTTTTAAATAAATACCTGCAAGAATGGTGACTCCACCATTCTGGCCTGGGCAGCGTGGTCCAATGCTTGACAATCCTTTTAGTAAAGAAATATTTCCTAATATTCTGTCTAAACCTCCCCTAGCACAACTTGAGGCTGTTTCCTATTGCTTGTTACTTATGAGAACAGCCCTCACCTCACTACAACCTCCTTTCAGGCAGTTGTAGAGAGCAATAAGGTCTTCCCTCAGCCTCATTCTCTCCAGGCTGAACAGCCCCAATTCTCTCAGCTGCTCCTCATAGGATTTGTGCTTCAGACTCTTCACCAGCTTTGTCACCTTTCTTTGAACATGCTCCAGCACCTAAATGTCCTTCCTGTAGAGAGTGGCCCAAAACTGAATACAGTATTCCAGGTGAGGCCTCACTACTGCCCAGTACAGGGACACAATCATTTCTCTACTCCTGCTGGCCACACTGTTTCTGACACAAGCCAGGATGCCATTGGCCTTCCTGGCCACCTGAGCACACTGCTGGCTCATTCAGGAGGCTGTCAACCAACACCTCCAAGTCCATTTTCCACTAGGCAGCTTTCCAGCCACTCTTCTCCAAGAGTGTACAATATGTATATATACACACATACATAAAGTGCACAATAAATAGTAATTATTAATAAAAATTAACAAATGATCACTCTTATCTAACAAGCATCTAGAGGTGGGGCATTTCTGTTTGAGTGCATACACCAACTCCAGCTTTTGGATCCTAAGCTTTTCTGTCTGGAACCACCTGAGGATTTAGGAAAACTGTACTCCAATGTACACTTACCCACCAATGTGTTTCTCAGGTAAACTTGTGCAAGCCAGTTCCTTAAAGTGTCCCGGTTTCCCACAAGTGCTGTCTGAGTATTTGTGTATGGAAAATGTAGAGATGTGGTTTCAGTGTTGTGCTTCATAATTACAGCCTGTTTGTGAATGCATTCTGACAGATACACACACATACACACACACACACCATGAAATGCATGTTTCTCTCTAGTACACCTGTGCTATCCTGGCAAATGTGTCAGAAATATGCTGAGCAGAGAGAACAGAAATGAGGGAGGGGTACGTACTGCAGAACAGGAACAGCAATGTGGGTTTAGTGAAGTGATCCACTAACAGTGGCAGCAAATTGTTCACAAGGAGATGCCAGAAAACTCACCGTATAACAGTGGGAGGCAATTTATGTGTTGAACCATAACCCTTTTGTTTAGAAAAATCACCATTACTGGCTTGATATGAAAAAAGGAAAGTAATGACACATCTGAGTACCTTTCCTCCATGTCTAAGCTGACATGGTGGGCACTTTGTCCAGCTCTGCTGGAGCCCACTGGGAGCCCCTGCCCAGCTACACACACGTGTCACTGTGGTCATAGAATCATAGAATCATTAAGGTCAGAAAAGACCTCAAAAATCATCAAGGCCAACCATCAACCAACATCCCCATGCCCGCTAAACCATGTCACGAAGTGCCACGTCTACACGTAGAATAGATTCATAGAATGGTTTAGGTTGGAAGGGACCTCAGGGATCACCTAGTTCCAACCCCCCTGCCATGAGCAGGGACATCTCTCACTGGACCAGGTTGCTCAGAGCCCCATCCAACCTGGCCTAGAACACTTCCAGAGAGGGGTCATCCACACCCTCCCTGGGCAACCTGTTCCAGTGCCTCACCATCCTCATAGTGAGGAATTTCTTCCTAAGAAAAAAAATCTACTCTCTTTTAGCTGGAAACCATCCCCCCTGTCCTATCCCTAGAGTCCTCGTAAAAGGTGCCTCTCCAGGCACTGGAAGGCTCTCCCTGGAGCCTTCTCTTCTCCAGGCTGAGCAACCGCAACTCCTTCAGCCTATCTTCATGCTGACGTGAGGTTCTCTAGCGACGCTTTCGTGACTGCAGTGGTGGCCCAGCGAGTGCCAGGCACCGACGGTGCCCTTCGCGGTGAACAGGGGGACAGGGACACGCAGCACCTCGTGCTCCTCAAGCGCCGGTCACGGCCACTGTACGGTGCGTCTCCCGTGACGGCGGAGATGCGGGTCCCGCACGACGTCCCGACACCCGGCTGTGCCTATGAACGAGCGGG